>APFE031472196.1:0-10393 GCA_000404065.3 Pinus taeda
AAGTTTCCAAGGGGTGTAGTCACCTCACTTTCCATGCATTAGAACCATTCATGCACCTTCCTTGGGTTGTTGCGCATGTCACACCATTGCTTCCAACAGAGACATCTTACTTTCCTCTACACGCAGCCATGGTCAAGGCAATACCGTGCGACCCACTGCTGGGAATCCTACATTAAACGATCTGAGGTCTAGTTAGGAATTCTTATTGAGGAGATCCCCTGACATGTTGGCGGGTCCAGCACTGTCAACAAATCAATAGCTACAGTGGGTTTTTCTTGTAGGTACCGAGTTGCATGTATTTTTTCCTCACTAGTTTTGGCATGCATGATATATGCATGTTATTTATTGGTCACAATCTATCATTGGCATGGAGGATTGCCTAGATTGATGGTGGATTTGCCTAGCCTTTCCATTTCCCGGATAGCCATGGTGTTGTGGGTTCATTTCTTTATTTTTCTGGTTGGTTCTCATGTTTCCTTTAGCTTGGGTTGAGTTACTAGTTCCTAGAAGCCTTGATTGGACAAACGCTCTGGAAGCCTTGTAACAACTTGGGTTGAGTTACTAGTTCCTAGAAGCCTTGATTGGACAAATGCTTTGGAAGCCTTGTAAAAACTTGGTTGAGTTATTAGTCCTGGAAGCCTTAGTTGGACAAACGCTCCAGAAGCCCTTGGTGGGTTGAGTTACTAGTCATGGAAGCCTTGGTTTGACAAACACTCTAGAATCCTGGTAGTAGTTTTGGGTTAAGTTACTAGTCCTGAAAGCCTTGGTTGGAACAAACTCTCTCAAGCCCTGGAAGACTTGGGTAGAGACTAATCTGGTGATGGTTTTTGATGGTTGACCATGAGTTGGAATCACTATTTCATGGGTTGAGGAGGTTTGGCCTCTAGAAGCCATTGTTCAGTTTTGATGGATTGTTCCATGAGATCCCACATTCATGCTTGGAATATGGCATGGCGGTGACTGGTTGAAGAGAGATTTGGCTCAACCATATCTATGGTTGGGTGGTTCGTGGAAGTCCCAAACCTGGTTGGCATTTGCATCATTAATGTGAGGTTAATTATCCTTGCTAATTCATGAGTATTATATTGGTTTATATGTGGATTATATGGATGTTGTTTCCTTGGTATTTCTATTGTTATTATGTTGGTTATGAACATGTATTACGACAGTGGCTATGTATGGCTCTCATCATGTTTTTACTTGTAAATGAATGAACAATGTATCTATGGCTTAATAGATGACAATACAGTTAATGTTATAAGGAAACAATGCCTCATAGTGAATCTCAGATAAGTATGAAACCCCTATGCTCATTTATGCTATTAAGACATGTAGCTTTCATGTTTGTGACATGTTTGACGAAATTCCTGTCATGGCTAGTAGGGGTCCAATCTAGTCCTTGTCAATGTTTTTGCGAATGTATCATTGTTTTGTTATGTAAATTCATTTTTGAAGGTGTCATTGAGTTTTGGGCAGGGACCTGGGCTCTGGGCTTGAAAAAGTGGCACAAATCCCAAAGTCACGGGCACAACACTGGTCAAAAAATTCCCTGGAAACTCCCTTGCCCTTACTATGGGAGCCTTTGGAGCCTCCCAGACGCACCCTTATCCATATCAAGGGAGCATCCAGGGGTTTGAGCACTAAAACTTCAATTGGTCTTAGGGGATGGTTACCTGAGTGGTTGGGATGGCTCTTGGGAGTTCTGTTGTTGATGTGGACGGTCTATGTGGTGTGTTTCAATCGATTCCACTTCCTTAAGGTGACTTAGGAGGTTGAATCCCATTATAGTTGCCTCACGTCACATATTTATCCTAGTTGGTCAATTACTTGGGTAGATGTGGGAGGAGGGTGTTACACTGTGTAGCTCAACTTCACAAGGTGTCTGGTACATAGACCATGGAGTGTCATTTCACATGATAGGAGTTAGAGAGTAATTCTCCAGTTATAAGAAGGAAGACATCAAGTTCGAGTTTCAGATGGGGAACATGTCTAAACGCAACCTAGTTGCAAGAGGGATTGTTTTATTTTAGAGGGACAATGGCAAGAAATTATCTATCCATGATGTGTCATGTGCGAGGATTGGGGATGAACTTTATATCCATATCAATCCTTAAGGACAAATGATACAATGTTATCTTTAGATGGTAAAATTTGTTGTTAAAGCCTAAGGATTGGAGGTCACCTATAGCAGTCGAGGTGAGGAGTGGCAGGTTTTCCAAACTGCATATGGACACTCTGAAGGCACTAGTTAGTAGCAACAGTTTGAGGGACCAACTGGAGTTTTGGCATAGGAGGATGGTCCATATTCATCATGGAGAACGTATTCTTCTTCATGAGACAGTGACAGGTGTTCCAAAGGTGAGCAAAGAGCATGATGATGTTGGTAGAGGATGTGTGTTGGGGAAGTTTGCAATAGCATATTTTCCAAGGAGTGATAGTAGATCGTAGGGGATATTTGACCTTGTGAATTTAGATATATGTGGGCCGATGTCTACAAAATATCTTTGTGTATGAGTAATTTTCTACTTTTATCGATGATTTCTCCAAGAAGACCTAGATCTATTTTTTGAATACCAAGGATGAGGTCTTCAAAATCTTTCAAGAGTTTAAAGTAGAAATATATGGAATCTTTGATCAAATAATGGAGGTGAGTACACCGGCAAAGAGTTCCAAGAGTTCTGTACTAGGACATGAATTAGGAGAAAGTAGATGGTTCCTTACAACCCACATTAGAATGGGGTTATTGAGAGGAAGAATCGGTCTACTTCGGAGGTAGCGAGAGCAATGTTGTATGACTAGGATCTCCCATGCTATTTATGGGAAGAGACATGTTGTACAATAGTTTATACACATAATAGGGTCCCACATAGAGAACTTGGAAAGATGATACCCAAGGAGGATTTCAGCACGAAAAAGGCTTACTTTAGGATACTTGGCTACCTAGTGTATTGTCGCATTCTAGGTGAGACATGTTCAAAGCTAGATCAGAGTGTAGAGCAAGGTTACTTCGTTGGCAATAGTGAAACATCAAAGGAATATCGAATCTTCATCCCAGGGGTCAAGAGGATTATAGTTAGGTAGGATGTCAATTTCATGGACGACAAGGCATACAAAAGGTCCAGAGAGTTTCCAGTAGCTGAAGATCAAAGTGAGTAGCCAGTAGAAACTCCTACAGTAGAGCATCAAAATCAAGGGTAGTAGGAGAGCATGAGTATAGTGACTAGTACAAGAAGGAGTTCAAGTGCAAGTGTTCTTAAGGCTTCAGAAAGTATCGAGTAGTATATGTAACAGATTCGAGAGATGCATCAGGAGAACATGGAGGTAGATATTCCTAACTCCATTATTGATAGGAGGAACTAGGAGGTTCAAGCTACACTTAGGGATGCTCATGAGTTTGTAGTGACTCCTAGGATTGGCGGGAGAGAGTGAAGACAACCAGAGTGATAGATTGGCTACATGGTGTTGGTCAATTATTTGGTAGATAATAATCCTTCCAACTATTAGGAGGCTACCCAGGAATAGATGTGGCAGGATGAAATGGTTGAGGAATATTCCTCGATCATGCAAAATTATGTATGGTAGGTTGTACGAAGACTCATAGATAGGGCGATGGTTGGATCACGCTAGATCTATAAGATCAGCCATAGTGCAAATTACACCATCGAGAAATACAAAGCTAGGTTAATGGACAAGAGGTTATCTCAGAAGGAGGGAATAGATTATGAGGAGACATTTTCTCCTGTGGCTAGGTACACTTCTATATGAGTCATGATCTCATTAGAAACATAGATGGGACGGAAGATCCATCATATGGATGTCAAGGTAGTGTTCCTGAATGGTGAACTAGAGGAGGAGGTGTAAATTGAACAACCAGAGGGCTTTGTGGCACACAACAGAGAGTCCTGCATGTGCAAGTTGAAGAGAGATTTGTGCCTGCTAAAGCAAGCTCCCAGGGCGTGGTATGAATGCATCGAAAAATACTTGTAGGGCATGGACTTCATGAAGAGTGATGCATATTCAAACCTATACTACTTGGTGGTTGGGGGAGATTTTCTTATTCTTGTCCCATATGTGGATGACTTGTTCTTGAGAGGTTTACTAGGGCTCATAAAGGATACAAAGAGGGATCTTGTAGTAGAGTTTGAGATGAAGGATTTGGTGCTCATGCACTATTTTCTAGGCATGGAGGTATGGAAGATGGATGGCGAGATTTTCCTTGGTCAAGGGAAATACTGCATAGAGATCTTGAGGAGATTCAGGATGGAGGAGTGCAGGGCCATGTCTATTCCCATGATCACCAATTGGAGGAAGATAGATGCTTCGAGGGAAAAGGAGATTGTCCCCACCTTATACAGGAATTTGATAGGCTCTCTCATGTATCTGGTCAAAACTAGGCTAGACATATCCTATGTAGTAAACTCTCTCATTTAGTTCATGGTGGAGACGAGGAGAGTGCATTAGACAACATCAAAACATGTGCTAAGGTATTTGTGTGGTACAATCAAGTATGGGATCATATATGCTTGAGGAGATGGTGTCAGATTGGTGGGCTATACTAACATAGACTAGGCAGGTAACATAGTGGATCAGAAAATCACTTCAGAGTGTTGCTTCAACATGGGCTCAAGAGTTGTTTCTTGGTACAGTAGGAAGAAAAAGTCCATGGCACTGAGTTATGCCAAGGCAGAGTACATAGCAACGAGCATGGCTACATGTGAGGTCATATGGCTTCAAAAGGTGCTAATAGTGTTGTTTGGTCAGAGGATAGAGACGATAGTGATAGACTATGAAAATCAGAGTTGCATCAAGTTGTCATATAATTTGGTGTTTCACGACAAGTCCATGCATATAGACATAAATACCACTTTATCAAGGATTGTGTGTAGTGCAGGATTGTCCAGCTACAATATATACCTACATATGAGCAGGTAGCAGATGTTCTAATGAAGGCTTTGGGGAAGGTGAGGTTTATCTTCTTCTGAGATAAGTTGGGTGTTATGTAGAACATCTTCCTCGCTAAGAGGCAATATTAGTCTGTCTAGCTCAGACAAGTGTTCTAGTCTCAGATTGTGTCTATGAGGCTAGGGAAAACATTTTCTCTAATACTTAGAAAAGGTTTCAGAAGAAAAGTTATTGATTAGACTTAATTAAGTAGTTAATTAATTTTCCTAAATCTAACTTAGGGATATAGCTTAATTAATCAGTATTAATTGGGGTAGATTGATTTTCCTCTAGAGAGTTCTAGAAAAGTCCCTTGATGGGGTCAAGATGATCTTGGCCATCTATTGTGATTAGATCATGGTTGTTTATTTGTCAACAAGAGATTATAAGAGGAAATTAAAGGGCATTTGGAGAATACATCAAGATATAAAATTGCAATGAGAGCAAGGGCACAAAGGTAGTACAAGGACACTAATAGCAAGGGTTTCGGCAAGAAGAATTGAGGAGTGTTTGCTGGAGGAACTATTCACAATATTTCATCATTCCAAGAGGAAGGAATGGAGGTTGAATTATTCTGCAGAGAGGTCGCACTAGCCAGTGTGCATTACTAAGAAAGTTGTTCAATTTCCAGTTGCTAGAAGGAAGAGCAAATAGCTCAGTCGATTTGCTGGAGGACAAAGGGGTTGCAAGAATGATTTTCCTATAGGAGTGTGAACTCTAGTTGGTTTGTATACACTTCCAAATTTTGCTAGTGGGAGTTTCAGGCAGGAGGCCAATTTGGTTTGCAAAAGGAAACCTTGTGTTTCCAAATCAATTTTACCAGTGGAGAAAATTTCTAGTGTCAGTCAAGTAGTTGATGTACTCTTTAATTTACCGAAGAATTTATAATAAAACCCTTATCTTCAAATTGATTTTCCCTTTGGGGTTTTCCGAGGGACATTTGTCTGAAAATACTAATGTTCATTATCTGTGTGTGTGTGCATAATTTTCTCAATTCTTGTGGCTATTTATTTTTCTATGAAGTTATAGTTGTGTTTTATTTAGTGGTTGTTGCAATTTAATTGAAAAATACAAATAATCTAAACAAATAGGCTAAATAGTAACCAATAATTGCAACAACATTTAAAATTTCACAAAAAATCCAATGTGCATAAACAAGCACTAGAGGAAGGACCAAGATACTCTGTTGTATCTTTTGGATAGGTTAACCTTTAAAACCAAAGTAGATATTTTCCTTATTTTAATTGTGTGTAGAACTTCTTGCACATAGCCCATAGCTTTATGAATATGCCTACCTTATGAAAGTACTAATTTCAAATTATATTAAAATTTGCAAAATTAAAACTTCATATTTCTTAATATCCAAATTATTAATTTAATTTGTTATATTAATTATATGAACATATTTAGAAAAATACCCATATTTTAAAATACATAAATATTTAATTAGAAATTGAAAAACACTATACAATTATAAAATTTTAAGATATTTGGAAATTTAAATATTACACACAAATTTTAAACACTTTTATAAACTCAAATCATTGTTTTGATTGCGATTGAGAAAACTACATAAACTACATATCTTTTATCAAAATTGTCGATTTTGTTTATTACTTGTGACATAGAACCACAATAGATGGTTCGAAAAGTTGACTAAAAACCAAATAGTCCTCCCTCAATGTTTCAGTACTCAAAAGATTAATCAAACTCAACTAGAAAACTCCAAACTTACATAACAAAATTGATCATATTATTTATAAAAATTAAATATAAATACAACAAACATTCATCTCAATTATTCAAAATAAATTCAATTCACAATTAAAATTAATATTTATTTATATAATGACATAATAATAATATAAAATTTTTAATAATTTATTTTCAAAATCCTTATAATACACTGAACAATATTCCAAATTCCAAAAAAATACAATATCCTTTCCAACTGAATAGACATGTTCCCACCAATACCAAATTCCAAAAAAATGAAAAAAAATGAAAATAACAGAAATGAATTTTAAATCTACCAAACAGATTAAAATACCATTATAATTATAAGAATGAAATGACATTTTCAAATAACTATTAACATATAATTAAAATTATAACTATGAAATGATATTTTGAAATAACTTTATATTTGATTTATTATTTTCCTGTGGGAGATTATCCATTTTTCTATATATTTCCGATAAGGGGTATATTAATTGGATGAATCCTGAGAGTTGAACTCATTGGCTTTTATGCATACAAGTGAATTCCTGGTCTTAACTTTTCACCATCATCATGGTTTTCTAAGATTCAATGGATGATCATATTTCATATTATGGAGATGAGACTTAGCGGTGGTGTAACGTCGGCGTTTTCCAATTTTTGGAAGTAGAGATGCACTCACTCGTATAAAAGTGAAAGATTATGTCTTGCTTTGAAGTTGTTTTGAATTTATTTTACCCCACTGATGACAGGGGCGCTCTGATAAAGATAAGTTGAACTATTCAAGCAGGATAGAGAAACATTCATTGAGCATTCTAACCAGCTGCTCAATTTTCCACAAAGCTATAGAAATTACTGTTTTAACAGACACGTTATTTTACTAGATCTTTCGACAATTTCAGGGCTAGGTACTCGATGAATACAAAGATGGGACGCTCTGTCCAGGCAATACAGTTCGACACTTTCCGAAATAGGGCATCGTCATCTGTTAAATCTCGAAGGGTTGTCTCAACTGCCTGTGCTTCAACTGATCAAGTGCATGCAAAGTCAGCTCCCGGAGTGAAAAAACCTGCCATGAAAGAAGCATCTAACAAGGCTCCATTGGTCAGCTTGAAGCAGACAAACGGGTCACATGAGGATGAATTTAAGCGATTAATGAATTTAATGTTTGGATCGGATTCCGAGGATGAAGAGATTTTTCCGGTCAAGAATTTGACGAAACCAACCAGTAAAGATCGAGGATTCCATGTGGACAGTGATGACTCTGAAGATCAGAAACCTTTAGGGGTAAGAGCCAAACCAGAAAAATGGGAAATTGGGTCTGTAAAATTTGAAACGAATTCCAAAAAGAGGCCTTCAAATGACAGTCTAAGCTCTTCTGTCACAAAAAAACACAGGACAGTAGGATTGTTGCCTGAGGCGAAAGTGAAACAATCATCTAACGAACTTCGATTGGACAGCCCAGGGCAAACAAATGAGCCAGATGTGGATGAATCTAAGCAGCGATTAATGTATTTAATGTTTGGATCTGATTCGGATGATGATTCAGATGATGATAAGCATTCGGGGAAGATGTTACCGGTCAAGAATTTGACAAAACCACTCAGTGCAGATCGAAGTTTCTCGGTGGATAGTGGTGACTCTGAAGATCGAAAACCTTTAGGAGTAAGAGCCAAATCAGATAAATTGAGGACAAGTTCTGTAAAAATTGAAGCGAATTCCAGAAAGAGGCCTTCAAATGACAGTCTAAGCTCTTCTGGCACAAAAAAGCTCAGGCTAACAGAGGTGTTCCCTGAGGCCAAAGTACAACCAGATGTTAAGCAAGAAAGTGATGAATATAGTAAGGATGCTGATGATGAAATTCCTCTTGCTCGGCGCTTGAAGAAGAAATGTCCTGTTCCTTCGCAAAAGACACCAGATCCAAAAGCTCCATCAGCAAAACCTGCGCTGAAAAAGGTTGTCAAGGACGAAGTAAAGTGGGCAACATTGGAGCACAATGGTGTAATATTCCCTCCCCCTTACCAACCTCACGGAGTCAAGATGCTTTACAATGGCAAGCCAGTTGTGCTTACTCCTGGAGAGGAGGAGATTGCCACTATGTTTGCTGTCATGAAGGACACAGACTATGCAACAAAGCCAAAATTTATAGAGAATTTTTGGCATGATTGGAAGCAAGTTCTTGGGACTGACCATGTCATTCAAAAGTTTGAGCTCTGCGATTTTACCCCAATTTATGAATGGCATCTCGGAGAAAAAGAGAAGAAGAAACATATGAGCACAGAGGAAAAGAAGGCTCTGAAAGAAGAGAAACAAAAGCAAGAGGAGAAGTACATGTGGGCAATCGTTGATGGAGTGAAAGAGAAGGTTGGGAACTTCAGAGTTGAGCCACCGGGGCTCTTCCGTGGCCGTGGAGAGCATCCCAAAATGGGTAAATTGAAGAAGAGAATTTATCCAGAAGATATTACAATCAATATAGGGAAAGATTCTGCCATCCCAGAGTGTACAATGCCAGGCCACAGGTGGAAAGAGATCAGACATGACCGGACTGTAACATGGCTGGCTTATTGGAATGACCCAATCAATCCCAAAGAATTCAAATATGTATTTTTGGCTCCCAGTAGCTCTTGGAAATGCCAAAGTGACAGAGAAAAGTATGAGAAGGCGAGAATGCTCAAGGATTACATAGATAACATTCGAGCAACATATACCAGACGTTTTAATTCAAAGGATGAGACCAGTAGACAGATTGCAGTGGCAACATACCTGATTGATAGGCTTGCTCTGAGGGCTGGCAATGAGAAGGATGATGACGAGGCTGATACAGTGGGTTGTTGCACATTGAAAGTGGAAAATGTGACATTAATGCTTCCAAAGTCTCTGCAATTTGATTTCCTAGGTAAGGATTCCATTCGCTACTTCAACACAGTTGAGGTAGATGAACAAGTCTTCACAGCCATTGGTGACTTCAAAAAGGGCAAAAGTGAAGGCGATGACTTGTTTGATAAGCTTGACACTAGCAAGCTGAATGCCCATCTCAAGGAAATTATGCCAGGCCTTACAGCAAAAGTCTTCAGAACATACAATGCATCCATTACATTGGACAGACTTCTTCAGGACACAACTGGTGTCACATGTTCAGAGAATCTTGCAGATTATCAACGTGCGAACAAGGAGGTTGCAATTCTGTGTAACCATCAGCGAACTGTTTCAAAGGCACATGGTACCCAAATGGAAAGACTTGAAGGGAAAACTGCAGAGTTAGAGAGCGCGCTGAGGGAGCTGGAAATTGATCTTGATAGGGCTAGAAAAGGGGAGCCACAACGCTGCAGTTATCCAGAAGGGAAGGCTTCTAAGAGAAACCAGAGTCCAGAAATGTTGGAGAAAAAAATTGCAGATACCAAGTTGAAGATTGAGAAAATGAAGGCAAACATGAAGATAAGAGATGATCTGAAGACCGTGGCGTTGGGAACATCGAAAATCAATTACCTAGACCCGAGAATTTCAGTTGCCTGGTGTAAGCGCCATGATGTTCCCATTGAGAAGATATTTAATAAATCCCTTCTGGCCAAATTTGCCTGGGCATTGAATGTAGAGCCAGGATACAGATTTTGAAGCCTGGGCAATGAATGTAGAGCCAGGTTACAGATTTTGAAGCCTGGGCAATGAATGTAGAGCAACAAATTTCGTTTTTCCTTACACGGCATCGTGTTCAGTCTGCTGCGTATTTAAGGAT
>APFE031472211.1:0-62108 GCA_000404065.3 Pinus taeda
TTCTAACCCAGCTTTATATTAATACCCATTAATATTTTATTTTTCTTAAGTTTAGACTTAGGAACTCCATTAAAAATATTAATTATTTTAATATCTCCCAAACCGGTTACAATTTGTCCAAACCATTTCTGGGTCTTGGAGTTCTCATGTGCTTTAGCCTCTCTGTCAATTTTCATGGCTAAAGCACATCCAATCCTACCCCAAATCAACACTCCCTCTTAGCGAGGTTTGTTCTCTAGTAATATTACTCACTGAGCATCACCCTGATTATCCGGCATCGGTCCCTGTGCTGATGCTAGGCCTCCACGCCCAACATTCTTTGCACTGTTGCATCCTGTATTGCTACCCATGGCCCTACGACTGCCACTGCTGCATCCGTACAGCAGCTCCCTCTGCATCCGTGTTGCTGCTAGTCCATCCTCCCAACACTACGTCTGCACTACATCCCCTCTCATCATGTTGCATCGTGCTATTGAAAACTGCTACTGCACTACAACTCAGTTACTGAGAAGTAAGTAACTGATCCACCCAACCTCTGACATCCTTGTCAAGCTAGAAACACTCCCGATGTTGAAGCTCCCTCTGTCGCTAACAAGTGCTCCCTCTACTGACCTTTGCGCCGCTGCAACAACTCCCTACATCTCGCATTGTTGCACACCTCTTTGTGCCATCCTACACTAGTGCAACACTCTTGTGCCTCTCGCACTATTACAGTTTGCTAGCCTCGCGCTACCCGGGGACTCCTGCATTGTAGCACTCTTTGTCGCTTCATCCGCATCCATCTCTACTGACAACTGCCAGTCCTGCTAATCCTCTTCGGGGCTCCCATAACAAGGTATAATCCAAGAAGTTGGGTCAATGTTGCATGAAGCAGTGACGAAGCGGGGAAATGGAAGCGTCATTTTCCAAAAATCTAGGAAGCGAAACGTCTGCTATATATATTATATTATAGATATATATATTATATATATATATTTTGCATTAATATCAAAACTGTTCTGCTATATTTATATTAAGCGACACAAGTTTTGAATATTAGCAAATATATATTATTATATATATATATATAATATATATATTAATTATATCTTTTTTGCATTTTATAATTTTTTTCGAAAGCTTGAAGCTTCGTACAACCGAAGCGCCATCTGAAACCCGTTTTGGAAAAACCAAAATGCGGTTCGGAAAAAACTCAAACGCGGTTTGGAAAAAACCGAAACGCGTTTCGGGCACACGCTTCCTAAAATTTCCAGCAAGCATGTTTATCAGCGCGAAACACGTTTCGAACAGCGCTTCCCCCACGCATCCGTATGGATCGCGGATCGGGGTTTTGATCCGGGGGGGAATGTTTCCTACAACACTAGGTTGGGTACCTCGAGGATCCTGCCCCTCATCGCCTGTAGTCCTCCTGACTACAGCTCGATGTCTCCCCACTTCTTCTCAAGTGGCACATGAGCACTCATGGCACAATCGTCATCCTCCTCGGCTTCTTTCTCTGCCTTCGTTGGCGCTGCCTTTGAGTCAGAAGCCTCTCCCTTATTCTTCTTCCTCAAACACTGGTTCGCAAAATGACCTAGTTCCCCACAATGGAAGCACTTGACCTTGGAGAGGTCATTCTTCTTCCTCTTCTCCTGCTTTCCCGCAGGATGCTAGAGCCGCATCCTCTTCTTCCCCCTTCTTGATCCTCTTTGTTGCTACTCCCCGCCTTGGCCAGTTGTCTGATCTCTTCTTAACGAAGAGTCGCCCACAGCTCTTCCCAATCCAGAAGACTCGTCCTGCCCAGTATATTCTGGATAAAAACCTCCCAATCCTCAGACACTGCGTTAAGTGCGTTCCTCACCATTAATTCCTCGTCTGGCGTGGTCCCTATGGAAGTTAGCTGGTCACGGATCTCCTTCAACCAACCGAGGAAGACATCTATATGCTCTCCCTTCTGCATCTGGTATGCCCTTAGCTGATTCTCTAGGAGCATCTTCCTCTGCACGGAAGTATGCTGGTACAATGTCTTCAAAGCGTCCCACATCTCCTTTGTCATTTCCTTCTCGGCAATATGTGGTACCACATGATCCTTGACCCCATCAAGGATGATTCACTTTGCCTTAGCCATTGCCAACTCGTACCTATCATTTGCTACTGGGTAAACTGGGATAGCCATCATTCTCAAGGCGAAGCCCTTGATGCGATGTCTGTCTAGAATGGACAAGATCCTGGCCTTCCAGACCACAAAGTTGGATGCTCCGTCCAGCCTGTCCTGATCTCTCAACCCATTCACGACCATCTCGCTGCTCTTATTTGACGACTCCTCCAAGTCTCTCTACTTCCCTCCTGGAAGTCCTTTGTTCGACTCCTGTTGAGTCTCTCTACTTCCCGTCTGGAAGTTCTCTTATGGACTTCCTCTGAGTCTAGATTTCCCTCCTAGAAATCCTTCTGGCAGCGTCAAGTTGCCCCACTCCGATCGTCTGTGCAACTACAACAATGGTCCGGATTCCTTGGCTAGAAATTTGCCTCAACAACAACTCCCTCCACCTTGGTCTTGCCCTGTTAGGTATTGTTCTGACCACTGTACCCCACCAAATTCGCTCCACAAACTACCCACAGCCTCCTATGCCCCAGCAACTGAAGGATTGAGCCTCTTGGCTCTGTGCAATCCAGGCACCGGCAAAACAGCTGCCTCAGCCAACTGCGTCAGCTCTCCTAGCCTCTCTGTGAACCTTTTTCTGCCTTCCTCAGCCTCTATGTTGCCTCTCTTTGGACCAGACTGTTGACACAATCCCTTTGCAACACTCCTTCCTCTATCGCTTTCTGCAAGGATCAACTCTATCACTCGAGACAGCTGAATCTGCTGCAAATGCTCTACTAAGCTGATGCCTTCAATTTTCCTATGATCTGCAACCACGGTCTGATACCATGTTGAGTTTTCTAAGTCTATCCATTAGAAAATTAATCTGTATTCTGTTGGTTTATTTCTTCTACTTGTTTAAATTCGAACAAGTTATTTGATACATTTAAATATTGAAATAAACACAATACAGTCACAACATCTACAGATCATCAACTGAAAGAAAACAAGCACACAAGTGACATCATTATTTTTGGACAAATGTCCCCGAAAAAACCCAATGCAGGAAAACCAGTGCAACTATTCAAAGGGTTATATTATTATGCAGTCTATCTGAGTACAACTGGGTACCTAACCAGCTCACCTGACAGAGAAAAATACACGGCAACAATACCTCTATATTCGTAAACAGGTATTCAGAAAACCTGTCCCATGAAACCCTCTTCGGCACAACTGAAGCTAAGCGTTGGCCCTTCTGGCCTCTGCGTCAACCCCAGGACCCTCTATGTCAGCCCTCTGAGGCACTACGCAGCCTCTAGGAGCCTCTGTGTCACTCCCTTTGCCCTTTGCGTGGATGATGCAATCTCTCTGGGTTCTGCGCTGCCTCTATTGGGCTCTACGTAGCCTGGACTGACCGCTGCTCTCGCTCTCTCTGCTTTTGTGCTGGTCTCCCAGTATTGTCCCTACCTCTCTGCCTCGTACTCACTGCCCCTCGTTGCTAATCACTGATACAACTTTGCTTAGCAACCCCACTCTAGCAAAATGAATGGTTGATCACTCTGATGTGTTCCCCAACTGACCCTCAAGCCTCTTCTTATACTTTTCTCGTTGGTCCTTTAACGGTCGAGATTAAATCTCTAATCAACGGCTAAGATTAGATTTGGCTTGATCATGACTTTTGGAACCTTCTAACCCAGTTTTATATTAATACCCATTAATATTTTATTTTTCCTAAGTTTAGACTTAGGAACTCCATTAAAATTTTAATTATTTTAATATCTCCCAAACTGGGTACAATCTGTCCAAACCATTTATGGGTCTTGGAGATCTCATGTGTTTTAGCCTCTCCACCAATTTTCATGGCTAGAGGACATCTGATGCTACCGCAAATCAACAACGTCATCTACGTGAGAACTCATCCCTTCCTACGTTGCCTCTCAGAGCTCTCCTTCTGTGCTATCTCTCTGAGGCACTGCGTCACCTCCTCCTCAGTCTCTGACTGATGCTGAAACCCTCCTCTTCCTTCACCCTACAACTCTCCCTCTGAAACCGAAATCTTTCTCCTTGAGAATTGATTTCCCTTGGGTTACTAAGTATTTAACCAGTGTGTCTCCAAATGACTCTCAAGTCTTCTCTTATATTTTTCATGTTGATGAATCAACAACAGAGATTAAGTCCCTAATCAACAGCTAAGATTAAAACAAACTTGATCCTCGTCTCTTAGAAGCTTCTCACCCATATCTGTATTAATACCCATTAATATTTTATTTTCCTAAGTTTAGACTTACGAACCCATTAAAAATATTAATTATTTTAATAACTCATCATCCGGGTGGAATTTCTCCAAACGATTTTTGGGTCTTGGAGATCTCATGAATGTTAGCCCCTCCACAAAATTTTGAAGTTAGATCACATCCGATGCTACCCAAAATCAACAGATCCTACGATGGATGTCTTTGTCTACGAAGTATTTTAAATATTTCCGTTGCGTATATGACTTTTGGTCGTTACAACTGCCCCACCACTAAGGGCATAATAATTGCTATACATCATACAAAGCATGCTTTCATTCCTTGGAGCTTCGAGCAATAATACAAAAAAAAAATCAAGAAAAAGTAAAAGGCAATGAAAGGGGTGGAAAAACAAAGGCCGAGGTAACTCATGCATCCACGATTGCTCCCTCCTTACTTATATATTCCCAGAATGTGGAGCTTCCTTCATGTCGATCCCTTTGACCACGGCACTTGGGCATGAACTCATCTCCCCTTCGTTCCATCAATATTCATATGGCACCTATCGATTGAGGGCTGGATGTTGAAAATGTAGTGAGTAAAGGTCTTTTGGCTTGTGCTTTAGTCAGTGAAGACCTCGATTTGTCTTTCCCTTAGTATAAGTGTGTGCTCATGCATTAGACTTTAGTTAGGATGAGTTTATTTCCAGTTTACTGGAATAATCATCAAGATGGCATGCGTAGAGTTGGAGCTTCAGTTAAGTGGAGTATTCATCAGTTTGACTATAGAACGAGGTGGCAGTTACAAGTTCAGTTAGCGCAAGTTAGTGTTTAGCCTTGATTGAAGGGAGAACGAGTTAATACTCCAAGTGTTTATTGGAGAGAGAATCAGTTGGACTCTCAATTAACTCATCACTTAGAACTCCAGTTTCTAAATTGAGTTAGGCCCCTTGCATGCTTGAATTGGTTCTATATAGAGGAGGACGAAGGCACAAAAAATCACAAGTTTTGCACACAAGATTTGTGAGACAAGACAGTTCACGAGTTTATGAGATCATCCTTGATTATGGAGAGCGCGAGGAGCTTGTATCTTAAGAAATAGGAGTTCACAAGTGCGCAAGGATTTAGGAGATTCATTGTGCGCGGACTTGAGGAAGCTTGTGTCCTAAGAAATAGGAGCCATAAGTGCACTAAGAAATGGGAGAGTTGTGGAGATTTGCACAACAAAATAGGAGCCACAAGTGCACTAGGAAATAGGTACTTGTGTGCTAGTAAATAGGAGCTCTATATGTGCGAGGAAATAGGAGAAGTGTGCAAGGAAATAGGGGCTCCAGTGTGCAAATAAGGAGCAAGATCAAGCAAGAGGTAAGGCAAGTCAAGGACACTACAGGGGAATAGTTGCATGCTAGAATACTGAGACTAAGCAATGATCAAGGCAAGCCAAGATCAATTGTATCAGTTGAAATTAGTGAGAAGAAGCAGAACGCTTTCTCAGAGACAGATTTCTTTGTAATAAATCCAAATTCTCAAGAACAATCAATAAAATACCACAACAAAGATAGTAGGTTTTCCCCTTTGGGTTTCCTGGGTAGACAAGTGTGTCAGTTTGTGGGATTGTGTTTTTATCTCTAGTGTTTATTTCATTGCTTATAAGTTGTTAAGAAACTGTGTATCTTGGTGAAACTAAATTTGGTTTCAATATTTAGTTGCATTGTTTTCAATTATTAATCTAAGTAGTTGTAGAGTTTCATGGAAAATTAGCATGGTATCAGAGCAGAGATCATCATAAAGACCAACCCCATATTGACCAGTTAGTGAGGAGCGTAGATCAAGCAAGAGGCTTGTGCTAGAGTTTTTAGAGCAGTCCTTTAGATAACAGGATGGTGTTCTTAGGACTAAGGGCATAACACAATTTAGAGGGAGCCTCAAACTTCTGATAATGGAAGGAGCAGATCTTAGTGGTGTTGGAAGATAAGGGGGTGCTAGAATTTGTGGCAAATCAAATAAATCGACCTCAAGATGCCTAGCAGTTGATCCAGCATAACAAGAATGACACTAAGGCGAGAAGAATCATTCTTGAGGGGATCAGAGATCATATTATCCCTCATCTTCATGGGAAGAAGACAACATATGAGATATAGAAAGCCATCTTAGATTTGTATCTGGGTTCTAGTGATGCCAGAAAGCTTGTTCTTATGGAGAATCTAGGAAATATCAGGATGAGCAAAGGAGATCCCATCATCACGTATCTTTCTAAGTTCACTCAAGTTCGAGATAAGTTAAGTGGAGTGGGCGTGACTGTAGCAGATAGTAACCTTGTGAGTCTTGCGCTTATGGGACTTCATGTCTTGGAAAAACTTCAAGGATGAAATAACTGGTAGAGAGTGTATTCCCAGTTGGGAAAGGCTATGGAGTGACTATGTTCAAGAAGAAATCCAGAGAGGGACGAGAACTAGGAGATCAACTCTGATAGATGACGAGGAGAACTTTTTCCTGGCAGGCAAAGGTAGCAAAGCCAAGGGGATGAATGGCCAAGGCGAGGCCAAGTCCAGTCAGAAGGACGAGAAGAAGAAGAAGGGTATGAGCAAGATCAAGTGCTTCCATTCCCACGAAATCGGACACTATGCCACTAAGTGTCATAACCGGAAGGCGTCGAGTAAGGATCGTGTGGCTGCATCAGCTGAGGTAGATGCATTTTCTTCTCAATTCAAGAAATATTTCTCATTGATAGCTTGCATGGCAAGCTCAGTAGATAATAGTGTATGGTATATTGATTGAAGAGCATGCTTCCATATAACGGGAACAAGTTGTATTTCAATCATCTAAAGAAGAAGAAAGACATGCTTTTTCAGATTAAGCTAGGACATGATAGCAAGTACGCAACTAGGGGAGTTGGTATTGTCAGTTTTGAGAGGGAGTCAAGTAGCTCTCTCATAGCTCTCTCAATCATAGAGATGTCCTCTATGTTCTAGGCCCAAAGAAGAACCTTATTTGCATAGCTACCCTTGAGGAGAAGGTTTATGACATCAACTTCAATAGAGGTAAGGCTTACCTCAAGCACTTAGCTTTTGGTTGTAAGAAGCAGATAGGTGTGAGGATGAAGAATATGTACCTGCTATAGGTTGAGATAGGCATAGCCTTGAGCAACAAGGCAGGGAGTGCACAGAGTAGAGATATGAATGTTGAGGCAAGTAGAGCTCTGAGGAAGTCCTTAGCATGAGAGTAGGTTAGAGCTCCCAAGGACGAGCCTCAACCAGTTTCACAGTTCAAGTCTCGGCTAGATGGCAAGTGGGACAACCAACAGGATGATGAGGAGAAGCGACAAGAATGAGTGGAGGTAGCCACTTAATCAGCATCTCCCGTTACATAGTGGAGGAGATCCAAGTGGATCGATCAAGAGGTCCAAGAGCGAGTTGAGACTCCTAGCTCTATGTTCAAGCAAAGTAAGCATCCACAAAGGTAGACCGGGTATATGGCACTGATTAATGAGTCGATAGGCTCAGACCCAGAGGGAAAATCGGTAGTAGGCTCAAAAGGGGTGTATAAGGCGATGATAGGAGCATGGTTGGAAGGAATAGGTGTTCAAACCAAATTCTCCAGCAGGAAGCAAGGAAGTCTTCTAGTTCAGAGGAAGCAGCTACAACAATGGATAATGTGGTGGTGTTCGAGAGATCCAAGTGGAAGATGTTCTTCTAGAAGTACCTTCCTTGATATGACAAAGTGTTGAAAATGTACCGAGCAAAGGTCTTCTGGCTTATGCCTTAGCCAGTGAAGACCTCAATTTGTCTTTCTCTTAGTACGAGTGTGAGCTCATGAGCTGGACTTCAATTTGGATGAGTTTAATTCCAGTTTACTAGAATAATCATCAAGATGGCATGCGTAGAGTTGGAACTTCAATTAAGTCGAGTCTTCATCAATTTGACAACAAAACGAGGTGGCAATTACAAATTCAGTTAGAGCGAGTTAGTCTTCAGTCTTTAGTGAAGCAAGGAAGAGTTAATACTCCAAGTGTTGATTGGAAAGTGAATTAGTTGGACTCTCAGTTAACTCGTCAATCAGAACTCGAGTTTCTAAATTGAGCTAGGCCCCTTGCATGCTATTTGGCTATATAAGGATGAGGACAAAGACACAGGAAATCACAAGTTTTGTACAAGGTTTGTGAGACAAGACAATTCACGAGTTTGTGAAATCGTCCTTGATTGTGAAGAGCGCAGAGAGCTTGTGTCCTAAGAAATAGGAGATCACAAGTGCGCAAGGATTTAGGAGATTGATTATGCGCAAACTTGAGGAAGCTTGCGTCCTAAGAAATAGGAGCCACAAGTTCTCTAAGAAATAGGAGACATGTGGAGATTTGCACATGAGAATAGGATCCACAAGTGCGCTAGAAAATAGGGACTTGTGCACTAGGAAATAGGAGTTCCTTGTGCACTAGGAAATAGGAGTTCCTTGTGCACAAGGAAATAGGAGAAGTGCGCAAGGAAATAGGGGCTCCAATATGTAAGGAAGGAAGGGCAGGATCAAGCAAGAAGCATGGCAAGTCAAGGAGGCAGCAGAGGAACAATTGTGTGCTAGAGGGTCGAGATCAAGCAATGAACAAGGCAAGCTGAGATCAAATGTATCAACTAAGATTAGTGAAAAGAAGCAAAACGCTTTCTTAGAGACAGAATGCTTTGTAATAGATCCCAATGCTCAAGAACAATCAATAAAATACCACAACAACGATGGCAGGTTTTTCCTTTTGGGTTTCCTGGGTAAATAAGCGTGTCAATTTGTGTGATTGTGCTTTTATCTCTGGTGTTTATTCCGCTGCTTATAAGATGTAAGAAGCTATGTATCTTGGTGAAAGCAAATTTGGTTTCAGTATTTTTTTGCCTTGATTTCAATGATTCATCTAAGTAGCCGCAGAGTTTCATGGAAAATTAACAATGGGCCAAGGGCATGTCTTCCCCTTAGGGCCTAGAAACACCTAATAGGGTTGTCTAAGAGCCACTCCCACCTAGGAAGGTAACACCATTACGAGATTAAAGCCCCAAATTTCGAAGGGAAGCCTTACAAGAAATGTTGATTTGCCCAATACTTTCAAGCTTGGTCCACTTAGACGCAAAAATAATTAGATGTACCTAATGGTGGAAGTTGCAGCTCTGGATATTATGTGTGATTAACAAGTGGTTTCATAATGGGCTAGACAACTTAACTAGGGCCCAAATCCACCATAGGCGCATATTGACACCCACAGGTGATGCATCGAGAGTCATGGGACTCCGAATAATTGTAGAGCATCATTTGTATCCATGAGCACCATCAGCACCCACAGAGTCCTTGCACTTTGCCCTATATCATTTATGGGATGATGCACCTAGACCAGCAATGCTTAGCAGTACTTTAGGGTCAAGTAGTTGATCCAAGGCCTAGATGAGGTTTGTTTCATACCCTAAGACATGGGAGGGCTAGCACCATCTTCAGTGCCCACAATATTGGAGCGGATTCAGGCATTCACACCACCATGACCCATTTTTGTGCCCCAAAACCAAAATTGGGGTCAACAGGATGATTATGACAAAGATCTATGGGCCAGCCCTTAGATCATGATTTTAGAGGGCTTATACACTTGTTTTGGCATCATTTTCCCTCCATGTCAGCCCTTGAACGGCATTCGTTAGCATGATGTCAACATTTCGGCCTACACATGTGGAGATCCAATATTTTGTCAAAGGCTTCTAGGTCAATTTATGACCTAGGGTGCTTCTTGCACATTATTTATGATTTAGAGGGGGCAAGTGGACTAAATAGCAATTTGGTTTCATATAAATAGAGAAGGCCTTTCATTTGTTTCTCATCATCAAACTTGGAGATTTCGGCCTCTCTGTCTCTCAAGAGAAATTTAAGCTCTCTTTTCTTGTGGTAGAGGATGGATCTATAAATGCACTTTCATATTTGGAGCTATTCTTTGGACAAATTGATGGAATCTTTGCATGTTATCTTGTAAGTGTAACTAATTGTTGAATACCTATTTTCTTCATGTATGATGCATGGAATAATGTTGATTTTGGGTTATGTTAATTCAAAATTATGCCCTAATTTGTTGAAGTTATATTTAATGCTATCTAGATGATCTATTGCATGCATTACTCATAAAACATGTGAATGAATTGTCCTATTGGTGAACTCTTGGTACCTCTTCCATGAAAAATTCATTATCCATTGCATAGGTAATTTTTTAAATTTTGGTTGCTATAACATCAAAAATCTCGGCTTCCTTGGAAACTTATTGGCTAAACTATCACATTATAGACTCAACCCACCCAAGAATAAGGCACTGACCCTCCTTTGTTGATGATCATTTTAACTTTTATCCATAAATTTCTCTTTTCCTTTTGCACTAATTTGGCCCCTTTAAGGCTAAGGTTGAAAAACTAGGGCTTGGTGCGCATCCCTAGGAAAGAGATGTTTTTTTGGGGATTGGAGAGCCTAAACATCTTTTTGGTGGGCATCCACTTCAGTCTTGTCCATAAACTTTCTTGCCCTAGTTGTTTACCCCAAGAAGGAAAACCTAGTTTTGTCTTCCTTCACCTTGGGGGTTTCCTTTAAGGTTTCATGAGCATTGGTCTGGTTGATTTACATAATTGGAAACCTTTTCTTTTGGTCTTGATTTGCAGATACTCCAACACTCTTCAAATCTACAAAACCGTAGGTCTTGTACCTTTTTCTTCTAGGTCTCTTCATAGAAAGTGAATTGCCTCCCATTGGAGCCTTAAGCCTTTATCGTCTCTTTCTTGTACAAACCTATCCAAGTCACCTTGTACCTTAGCTATAGAATATTTGTCTTAGGTGACCTTCGCATAAAATGGGACTCCTCCCATCGATGAAAACCCATTAAGAGCAGGGGGTTTTGGCTGTGTTGACAGTGGGCCACCACCCCATTGTTGTCTCTTAGTCTAGATTATGCCTTGTAGGGTTCCCTCGTCGTTGGGAATGAAGTGAGTTTACTTCATCCCTAACTACAATATAGATCCTTGTTTGGCAACTCCATTGGAAGAACGAAGCCCTTGTTCTTCAATGAACCTCAAATCCAATGCTTGTGGGGTGAAGCAAGCATCTCTCAAGGCATTTCCAATTCACCCTGGCAACTCCATATTTAAAGATTATCAAAACTTCACATGGCTCACTAGAAGGGCCTGTTCTATATGTTTCATAATGATGATCCTCAATCCAATAATCATGGTATCACTAACATACAAGAAGAGCTTGATGCATCTTTTAATAAATCCCTTGGGGGCATGAAATTAAATAATCTTCTCAACACCTTGAAAAGGGGTTGTGGTTCTTCCCAAGGTATGATGATTGCACCAAAACTTGCTCTTTCCACAAAGATCGTGAAGATATGAGGATGCATATGTCCAAGCCATCTCTCTCGTCATGCCATACGAATTATATGCTCAAGGTTGCGCTTCATCGAAAGTTTATGAGCTTGATTGTTGAATTCTCCATTCTTTTGTAGCACAAAAGGATCCAACAGCACAAATTTAATTTCTCCTTTCCCTCCTCATCCAAAATCCATGATGCATCGTCCTCTTATTTTCCCATTGCAGTTGTGATTTATCATGCCAATATTGAAAAGGAGTTAATAATACTTGGTTGCCCTAACTCAGAATAACATATGAGGGCATGTGTTGGTATATTGATTTAATGATTTGTTGGTTGCATTGGTTGTATGACTACAATTTGCTCATGCATAGTATGCTAGCATGCATGATAGTGTAGGTGCATCACATATTCCTTTTGCATGGCTAATATCATCATCTCATGTTCTCATGCTAGGATAGATTGCATGTAGACAAGACTTGCATTTAGTCTAGATTTACTTTACTATACATGGACGATACCCTACGCCTAGTGCACACTCTCCCAAACAATTGTATTGTAATGTGCAAGTTACAGGTATACGGTCCCAGGAGATTGTTGGAGCTCTCCTGAACTCCTCATTCAAGTACATGGATCACGCGCTTTATGGCGAGCTCATATCACAGTTGGAGCCAGTTGTTACCCACCAGAAGTGGGTGACCCCTAGGTTAAGTATTGGGTGCCTAAGTATTTGACTCAATACTTAACCTTTTTACATGATTCAAAAGCCCAAGAAGGGTCTCTTTAAAAGTACAATGACTCTATTAACTTAGAATAAATCCTAGAAGTCCTCAATGGGGACTTTGACCTAAAACAAAGTGACGCAAGCATGAAACCCATGCTTTAATAAGTCACAATAATAATAATAATAATTATTTTCTTTATTCTTTTGACAAGTACACTACATGATGACTCAAGTACATTAATGAAGACCGAACATTGTTACATTTTCCAACAACAATAAAGATCAAAAAGACACAATGTACACAAGATATAGGCTCCAAGCTAGGGCAAAACCCCTCCAAGGGGAAAACCCAGAAAGAGAGATTCTCTTCTTATAGAATCTTCTTACAATGAGACTTTTGAGGCCCAAACACCAAAGCCCAAAATCCTCACAAGCACCAAATCAGCCCCACAACAAGATCTCTTCAAGGCAACTTCAAAACATTGACCTTCACAGCTTCACTCTAGAATTTCAGCCCTGTAGCTTCACTTCAGAATTTCAGCCCTGCAATTTCAGCCTCCTGCAATTGGCAGCTACACTAAAAACTCTAGCATCTTCACACATGTGGATAGAAAGAGATAAACCCAAGAGACTTTGACTTCTTTTCTTTGTCCTTCTAGCTCTTTCTCCTCCTTCGCTATTGCAGATCGAACTTGTGATGGATGTGTGTCTCAAATGAGTCGAGCTCCTATTTATAGCCTTCTTGAGGGGTCGAATAGCCCTCCTTTAGGCCGACTTCATCTTTCCTAAGGCGGCTTGGTCTTGGCAGA
This sequence comes from Pinus taeda, assembly GCA_000404065.3. Taxonomy (NCBI): domain Eukaryota; kingdom Viridiplantae; phylum Streptophyta; class Pinopsida; order Pinales; family Pinaceae; genus Pinus; species Pinus taeda. The sequence continues at coordinate 13,185 of APFE031472211.1, forward strand.
ATAAATGGCTTTTCTTGACTCAAAATAATTTTTTTCTTTATTAGAAAGAGTCCAAATGGGACTATAATACATGACACAAATTCTTCTTTGTCCTAAAGAGACCTAGAAACAGGAAGAAAATGCTTTTGACCTGGACTTGAGCATGAAACCCATGCTTTGAATAAAATAAAATTTATTTTCTTTCTTTTTCTTTCTTTATACAACATATACAAAGTCATGTTTACAAAATGTCATTATAAAGACCAAACATAGTTACAATTTCCAACATAGGTGTGTGTGTGTGTGTGTGTTCAAAACCTTTGATCCAACGCAACTACTCATTTAGATTTGCATGTACCAGCATCAAACCATAATACTTTTCAACAAGCCTCAAACCAATGCTTCAAATTTGATCATTGACGGTTTATTCAATGTACTGGTGCATTATATTTGGACTTCAAACATACTATCACATGCATATCATTTTCTTTAGTCTTAAACAAATAAATGTTTTCATTATTCACGCACAGCTACAAAGCACCTCGTTCCTCAAGTGACTAACACTGTGTCTCAAACATTTGCGCCCAAAATGCATTTCATTTTAAATAGAATCAAATCCAACGTGTCTTAGTGCCTGATCTTTGAAATGCTAGGAAGCCTTGGATTTAGATAGGCATTAGAATTAGTGCAACACTGATAAGAACACTTTAGCCACAAGGTATTTGATTTAATTTTCTTATTTAAAATCCCTCTTGGACATTGTGATTTGAAGAAATTTTCTAGCCAATGATAAGTTGCAATATTATCTCCTTTTGGGGATTTTGACCACAAGAAGAGGTTTTGAATTTATGAAGCCATATCTCCTAAACCATGGGAAGCCATGTGACATGCCACATACCGTTTGAATAGGCATGACGAGGAGCATCAACCGATGATGGTCTTGACTCTTGAGCCCAAATATACTAACGCTCATCCATAAAACCTTCAATAAGTGTGACACTTCTAGGGCTTCATGTTATTTGGAGCTTCCAACTAATGTAATTCATGATGTATTTTAAGAGTGTTCAAGATCGATGTTGGCATCAATCATAGCACCATTCAACATATATATAGATATATAAATATATATTACTTTTAATTTTAATTTATATATATGCTATTTCTTTTTAATAATAAAATTTGATTTTTTTTCCTTTTTTTCTTTTTATTATTAATGGCCAAAAGCTAAATAGCAAAATGAAAAACCTCCAAAACAAATAAAAACTTTTTGTGGCTAACAGCCTTGATTGCAACAACAATGAACTTGACAAAGAATTGATGGCCAAATGTGGGTATAGGAAAACGAGGCTCTAATACCAATGTAATGAACAGAGTTCTTACTTAGAAAAATATTCAGAATATCTAGAATATGTAAATATCCATTATAGAACAAGTAATATATTTATATAAGAATGTTTGAATATATAAGAGATATGATATATTGTGGTTACAAATGAGGGCCATGTTTATATACCTAGGCAAGTGCCCATTCATAAGGAATCATGTTTTTTGGGACATGCCCTTTTATAACTAATTATACTTCGTTAATTACTATTTATGTTATTTTATATATATAATTATATTCATAACAAAAATGATTATCAAAGAACTTGGAAAATCCTAGTTCCGTACTGTAAGATATGATGCCACTAGTCAATAGTTCTCGGATCAGCCAAGAGAATTGATAAGGTAAGGTTCACACCTGCACTAATACCATGTTGAGATCTATAAGGATCAACAGAAGAATCAATAATACCAAATCTCACCCAAATTCCGCAATTAGCCTCCTCACAAGCGCGCTCAAGAGAGATAGGCCTAGTGCACTAGAGAGAAAGTGCAAGTACCAAGCATAAGCATTGAAAACCAGAAATAGACAGTTGTGCCTAAGAAAAACATGCCAATCATGAGAGACGATGCCAAAATTAAATGCCACTGGGCTTATAACACTTTGTATTTCAAATCAAGAATATCACAAAATGTGATCATACAATTGAGAGCTTGAGTTGTGTATAAATACAAAACTAAAGTGAAGCACTCGTTTGAGAGGGGGAGGCATCCCTTCAAGGGGTAGATACGGACCCACAAAACAAGGACACACCCCCAGAGGGTTATGAACCTACAAATCAATTGACTAGGTCAGCCTTAACCATGCCTAGTAATAAAATAAAAGAATAAAAAATATGGCCTTGAACATAATTTAAGTAGTAATGATACATGAGCCATGGCCATATGTACAGATTACACTAAAAGTAATCATTCCAACACACCTCTTATGAACAAATTTCAAGTTCAATTGTTCAAAGCACGGGCTTTAATATCCAACTTAGCAAAAAATAAATAAAAAGCATGCTATACAACTACAAAATTCCAATAAAAATGGTACTAAGTTTTCAGACAAAAGGCATATAGATGAAATTCACTATATACTATAATACTGACAACCAAAATGTCAAGTCTTTAAAGGTACAAATATATAAGATAATCAAACCTGTTTGGCCTGATGAGGATCTCACACTAGCAGTCGGTGGTTGAGCAGAAACTGAATGTGTAGCTGTAGATGCTAATTCAGATTTTACCATGTTTGAATTTGGGGTCAAGGATGTTCCAGAGCAACTTAGAGCAGATCGTGCATCCACAAAACTGTCTGAAAGGAGAACTAAGTGATGTGAATGTTTGACATTATCCATCACTGCATCTGTTGCTGAAGGATTGCGTTTACCCTAACACAAGAAGCAAGAATATAATTACTTTGAAAAAAAAATTATATTATCTCCACAGATGATCAATGAAAGCGGGTAAATTATGAGAATTTTACTTATTATAAACAGAGTTCATCAAGTATCTCCATTACATTCATAAATAAGTACAGTTCATAAGCATATACAAAGACTGTCTCAAACTGGCAAAGGCCTGAAATTCAATATGCAAACAGTAGATGCCTATTAACCACATAATTAAAATAATTAAAAGGAAACCATTTCCATGCATGTTGAAGAGACTCGATCAATCTGGTGGAGGATTGCTTAGAGGTGCTTTGAGTGGCTTCTAAGTGTGGCAGTGAGTGATCGTAAAACAGATTTTTGGCTCACTGAATTAGATAAATCCACTGGATGGATTCTAAATGCCTGAAATTTCATCTGACCTAGGGTGATTTTTCTATATCTAGGAATCCCTTTTTGTTCATGTCATTCTTGAGGGGACATCTGGGATTGGCATCTTCAGAAGTTGCAGACTAAACTCCACAACTGGCAGTTGAAGGATCTTGCATTGGCTGGCATGTTGATTGTTAATTCCAAATTCTGCAAGCTTCACATATATATTATGTTTCCTATGTCACCTGAGTAATGAGAGAACTAGGGGAATGGATTTCCCAACCAGGGGGAGAGGTTCCCATCATTTGTATTTTTTTCTACATATCCATAACTTCATTCCTGGGATTAACTTACATATCTGCTTTATGTCTTTAGGCTTGCTGAGATTTTCAGATAAGAGAACTGTGCTAATTTCTTTGCCAATATAATGGGAAAGACTCGAGTCCATAGACAGTTAAATTTTGGCCACCTAGAATGTCACGAAAGCTGAATACATTCTCCATTTCTTTAAATTAAATTAGTGAACCTTGGATTCAATCTCTAAGTTATAATCAGAGAATAGAGTTAATCAGTTTTCAACACCAAGCAGTCTCCAAGAGTTTTTTTTTTTTTTTTTAATTAAATTAATGAACCTTGGATTCAATCTCTTGTTTTTCAAGAGTTGAGTTTTTTTTTTTTTTTTAAATTAATGAACCTTGGATTCAATCTCTAAGTTATAATCAGAGAATAGAGTTAATCAGTTTTCAACACCAAGCAGTCTCCAAGGCTAGCACTCACATAAGGCACGAAGCATAGGAGTATCCCACCTCCTAATGGGAAAAATATCATATTTCACTCACTCGACTGATAAGGAGAGGATTTTCTTCATGATTTCCTAGAAATCGATTTGGATGACTGGACTATCTATGGATTGCCAGAGGAATACATCCAAGTATTGAGGTTTATGTCTTAGAGGTATAGTTCTGCAGATTGCACTGAATTTGATTGAATAAACTTGTTTCCATCGACCCTAGAATTCAACCCATGAACCTGGTATTACCTCTTGGGATCGAGTACCATCCATCGACAGAGTACCGGCATATAGAGTAGTCCCAGCATCGACTCTTGGATTTCCTCTTGTGAGCGCATGAAACTAGGCATTTACACTTGAAACGAAGTACCGGCAACAACTGGGAACAATTGGGTACGGAAAACAACTGGTCATGGGGGATATCCAACTAGAGGTCACTTACAACTCCTTCTCAGTCACATAGTATAGGTAACGTATAATTTGGGACGAACACATACCTCTTGGAAACAGGGTACATCGAATAGGTGGGCACGTACAACTGGGTATCAATTACCGATACCCGCAAGACCATGCCCCTCATTCCCACTGGTCAATGCCAGCAGAGAGGACATCAGGCCCAGGAAGGAGGTACCAATTCACAATAGACGATACCCAGACCCTCATTACCCACCAGACCAGGAGGTTGACACAGGGAGGGGCCTAATCACAGGGAGGGCACACTCCTACTGCTACCACGTAGAGCTACAAATACACAGAGTCAATTTCCATAATCGCATAACCTGAGGTACAAATTGGCCATGATTCATTGTTTCACTGTATTAGAGGGTATGATTGGTTAGGGAGGTTAGGGATGCAAGGGTATGAGTTGAACTCCTACTCCAGCTCCTGATCCTATAAAAGTCTAGTGGTCGTACAGGCCTTGAGGGTACGATTTTACAGCCCTTTCAGGTACGCGTACGGGCATCGGATGCCTTCTCGCGCTTCAGGACATTATTTCTTGAAAGCCCTTGATCGAGAGTTATCTAGAGTGTCTTGAGAGAAATAATTGCCCCTCCGGATCTGACTGCTAATGATAGCTATGTATGCATGTGTGGCCTACACTGCACCAGTAGTCGTATTAAATTATGAAGAAATTCCAAGCATAGGATAAAAGACGTAATTGTTGAAGATATTAAATAAATATCTAACTTGCAAAAATATATTGGAATATGTATTTTAGTATGTGTCATCATCATAATAGGTAAACATAGAACATTATCCAAAAGTTCTAAATTAAATTATTAAAGTTTAAATGGGAGTTATATTATTATAAAAGAAGTAACTCTTAACTAAAGGTTAAACATTAAAAGAGGTATAATATAATAAAATATTAAATAAAGCTTATTAACAAAAGGATTACTTAATATAGTTTGGTATCACCTAAAACCTTATAAAGTGATGAGTGTCAATATAAAGCATGACTACCTCTTTAATTCACTATGAGGAGCCACGTATTAGACAGGGGGCACACAGCTAAGGCAATGAAGGATGAATGAGCAGTGGTCCTAAGAAATAAAGGAGAAGGGAGTAGGACTGAAAAGGAGGATCTTTTGCTGTTGGGGAAGCACAGTGTTGAGAGGAGGAAAATTTGTAACAGGGGATTACAGACAGTAAGGACTGAGCCTTGTTTGTTCTTGAAGTTTTGGGCACAGGGGAACAGATTGCATCAATTGAGAAGCATTCTGGACTAAGTACCTAGGTTGTACCCAGTTTGGTTGGGAGGTTTTGGTCTTTTGGTAGCGAGAGAGAAAGTGGGAGCAAATTCTGAAGTATCTTCAACTACAGCAAACCAGGTAGGTACTCAACAGTAAATTAAGGAATTCTGATGTTATAAATCCTGGTTAAACCTTAAAGCAGCTTTCATATTTTCTTAGTATAGATATCTGATTATATAATTTGGAACCCTACATTCTTTATCTGATTAAATAATCTGGAACCCTACATGTCAGACATGAGACATGAGGACCCCGGAAATAGAACACAGAGGACACATTTTCTAACGAGAACATTTACATGATGATGATACAAATTCAATCATACTACTATAAAATGACAACACACATGAAATTAAAACTGTAAACTGCAGTTTTCTCGTTGAGTAATCAAAATCAAAATGTATTACACAGATACTGACTCACTGAGTCACTTCTATTATAGGTGGGAATGCCAATGGCAAGTACAAATCAAGGTAGATACTAGATACATTTTTTCTTGAGCCTGCTGTCAAGCTAAAACAATGTTTTGTTCAGCATTTGAAGCTGCTGCTGCAGCTCCACTGCCAGATCTTGATGACAATGGAGGGGGAAGAACATCAATGGGAGCATTCCCCACTTTCTGTTTCCCTTTTCCAACTGCCTTTGATGATTGAAAAATGCTTTTTGTGAAATGAAGAAGAAAATAGACTGCTGTAGGAAAAATCATGAAGACTAGTGGGAAAATCCACTTATCCAGCACTTGGAATCCCTTCTAACACTGCTTAATAGCCCTTATCTGCACTCCAAAAGCTCTTAAACCTCAAACCTGTGAGTGAAAAGACCTTGAATGAGGTGAAAAAACCATTTTTATGGGACGCAGGCCACTTTCTGCAGGATGTGTCTGATTTCCATGACATGATAAGGGCACGTGTTTGGCCCTCGTGTCATGTCCGACACGTAAAATACAGGACACATGCCAAACAAGTGGTCAGACATGTGTCCTCATTGTGTCATGTCCGGCACGTAAAATATGTGACATGTGGGTTTTGACATGTTCAGTAACTTAGTCTATTTCTTATTGGCTGCCTAGCCATGCCCAATTTGCTACACCAGAGGAAATATTAAGGGCATTTCTCTGCTCCAAGCATGGATGTGAAAGGGGCTTAACTATGGTTCCTTGGATGTGTGTATTCAGCTGAAGGACAAAGGTCTTAGCATAAATACATACCACTTATCCAGCACTTGGAATCCATTCTAACTCTGCTTAATAGCCCTTATCTGCACTCCAAAAGCTCTTAAACCTCAAACCTGTGAGTGAAATGTCCTTGAATGAGGTGAAAAAACCATTTTTATGGGACACAGGCCACTTTCTGCAGGACATGTGTCTGATTTCCATGACATGATAAGGGCACGTGTTTGGCCCTCATGTCATGTCCGACACGTAAAATGCAGGAGACATGCCAAACAAGTGGTCAGGCATGTGTCCTCATTGTGTCATGTCCGGCACGTAAAATATGTGACATGTGGGTTTTGACATGTTCAGTAACTTAGTCTATTTCTTATTGGCTGCCTAGCCATGCCCAATTTGCTACACCTGAGGAAATATTAAGGGCATTTCTCTGCTCCAAGCATGGATGTGAAAGGGGATTAACTATGGTTCCTTGGATGTGTGTATTGAGCTGAAGGACAAAGGTCTTAGGATAAATACATACCACTTCAATTAGGATGAATATGATCCTAGCAGCCAAGTGGATACTGATTTGTCTCAAAGGATCAGTTCCTCGGCATGTCTTATTAAGGAATAGGACTATGCAGAGACAATATACTCTCTGCATTCATGACCATGATCACATCTGTCATGTCCTCTCCTCTTTCTAATTGTTCAGAATTCAATGCTTCTTTATTTTAATGAGTATCTGGTCCACAGCGTTTCGTGGCCATGTTAGCGAAAAAGAATTTCTTAGGTAGACACTGAGATTGGGACCTAGCTCTTTGCCCTGTTTGGAATTGGAAGACTCAACATAGTTATGTTGCTGAAATCCTACCTGTCCAAGCCCACATATTATGTAGGAAAGACTCCTTTTTTCGAAATATTTGTGGGACTCTAAATCCAGGTCTGAAATGAAGGGTGATAGCTCATCATAAGGATCTTCTTAATTCAGACAAGCTAGCTATTTGGGAACTTCAAAGACTTGCCCCATCTAAGGAATTGTTCAAAATGGATATCCAGACTCATGTGGCCAATTTGGAGGGATTGGTGCTGGTTGTTTACTAAGCCTTTCCAAAGCTACTGCTCCAAAGAAGTCACATTCCTTGTTGCATCAACAGAACCCACTACCATCAACCCTAATTTATAGGCAGGCTTCTAATGATCCAAAGCTGCATTGGACAGAAAGACTCCAGAGTCCATATTGTTTGGCCTTTTAGCGTGTCTTATAAACTATGAGATTTTGCCTGGCTGGTTCTTTATCAGAGCGTGCTAACAAATATTGGCAAATTGAAAGCATTTTTTACGGATAATCTAAGCTCAGTATGTGGGAGTGTCAAATAGCCAGGAACAGTTGGCAAAATGACCAAAAGCATGCTTCTTCCAACTTCAAACAAACCTTTATTGACAAGTTGCACTGTTGGGTGACTAAATAGTAGGTCCTTTCAGTTCAGCCTCCGGAATTGCCCCAAGATAATTGTTTTGCATTATCTTTGGAAAATAAGGTGCAAGTGTATTTTTGACAATGATGTTAGCTTCGTTTCTTTCCCCCTTAGTATCTGGAGGACAAAGGCACTCCTAGAAGGTTTCCCAGATCTTAGCCCTAGAATTTCAAATTTTAGGGCTGCCATAAATTAGAATATAAAACAGAAGCAGAAAGATCACAATAATTCCCTTCAAAGTCTTCAAACAGCCTCAAACTTCCCTGCAATCCTAGGAGAAATTATACCAAACAAAGAGAGAAGTTTCAACCCCTTCTTGGCCAACTTACCAGCCAATAATCAGATCCCAAAATACATATTTACAACAGTATAACACAAGTTAAATTATCCCTTTATATTCTTCCTTAGATGTCAAATCACTAAAAATTTGTCATTTTACTTATGTCCAATTAGCAAGACATAAATCGTTCTAAAGACCAGAGCATAAAGAATATATATAGCTGAAATTTAAATCTGAAAATGACACAAGATGTGAACAGCTGGAAACTTCATATATAAGCTCGAGCTGAAGTACAAATACATAACATAGTGTTCTCTCAAGGAAAGTACAAAAAATCCAACTATCAAATACACCCTAGCTAGAGTAAACCATCAAAACCTAGTGCAACCAAGAAGATCCAAGTGGAAGACCTACAAAACAAGGTCTCCTCTTCTCTTCTTCACAAATCCAACCTATGATTTTCTTTCAAAGCCTGAGTCTCAACTATCCAAGGGATAAACCGTAACCCTAGAACTCCAAGATGCTCCAAGAAAATTTAAGAAGGCCAAGAAACCCTAGTGCTTAGAGAATACAAGTGAAGACTTGACAAAGACAGATGAAGTGTGAAATCCCTTCTCTTAGTCAAAATCATCACAGGAGTAAATACACATGAGTAAATGAGACTTGTTTTAATAGAAAATTCTATAACACTGCAACATACACTTTCCCTCTATGCTCCCTTACACGTACCTACCTCACTCTAATTACCCATCATAATTGTATATATGGGTAGGGGTTCCCTCCCTTCTAATCATACCTTCCCTCCATCACTCCCTTCCATGTGCACATCTAATGCCCTCCATCGATCACTGCATCTCAATTCACTACTTTGCATCCTCCTTGATGCCATTGGGAATGCTCTCAATCCTAACCCCACCAAATCCCAACAAGAGAACTTAGGTTATCTAATCACTGATTCACAGTTGCATGAAAAGAAGGGAAGCGGGTAGTTATTCATGATTGCAAGGCCTCCATTCGTGATTTGGCAGGATACTCCCTCCCTTGGGTTCAATGACAGTCTTGTTCAACTGGGATATATATTAGGGGAAGCTAGCCCACCATCTCCAATGGTTACTAGAACTGTGATGGTGCATTATGGCCTTCACCAGCTACACTTCGGGATGAGGTCTATAGCATTCCTTTTAGGATATTTAGTAGTGATGATAATATCGGCGATATATTGCCGAATATCGGAAATATCACCCAGAAAATATCGCGATATTTTGGCTCCCTAAAATATCGCGATATTTCCGAGATATCTCAGCAAAATATCCTGTGACGATATAAAATATCGTTGGGCCAACTGGGCCATGGCTAGAAATGGGAAATTTGCCTCTTTTCTTTCCTCATTTTGGTTTCCGGGTGTGGGAGAAGGAAGCGGAAGAGCTTTGTGGTGATTTTCAAGGAGAGATTGAGGATCAAACAGCCATTATCACCACCAAGTAAGAATTTTTTGTGGATCAAAGATTGAAAAACAGTGAGACAAACTTCATTTATTCCACTAACAGGTATGTTCTTAAAAACCCCTATGTTAATGATTTTTTCATAGATTTATGGTTATGCTTGCTTGCCTCTTTGCCTACCAACATTTTGTTTCTTTGTTTTTTTCCATTTGCTATGATTTTCATGCCCATGATCCAATGCAAGGGTTTTCTCCATATTTGGACAGCAAGCTTCATTTTTTTTCAACTTTCTTATGCACCCTCTTATTGCCATTTTTCATTCACATTGCAAATAATGTAGTGATTTTTTATAAATGAGGTGGGTATTACTTATTATTTTTTGTGTTGGGGGCTTTAATGCCAATTTGTTTTTTTTTGTGCCCTAGGCTTGAATTAATTCACTACAAATATGCCAAAAGCCTTGGGCCCATTTTGGGAGTATGGGGAGCCTGTTGGAGGAGCAAATCGGGCATATGTATCATGCAAATTGTGTGGAACCAAGATGTCAGGAGGGGTTATGCGATTGAAATACCATCTGGCTAGACTCCATGCACATGATGTAATTCCTTGTAGTTGTATGGTTTCTAGTGCGGAGGTTATACAAAAAGCTCTTGAAGCAATTGCTGAACAAGACAAAAAGATAGCTACTAGGGAGAGGGCACTAGTCTCACATAGATAGCTGCTAGTTTTATTTGTTTTGTTACATATAAGTTTATAATTCATGATGATGAGATACTTTTATATATGTGAATGTTATTTTGTATTGGTTCTCCACATTTGAGTCCTTGATTGGACAATTATCAGGGATTAGCAGGATTTGGTATCGCCTTTGATGTATCATTTTTATTTTACATCATATATATAAGTGTTTTCTTCATATTTATGTGCCAATGTGTTTACTTCATGTTGTTATTTCTTTATAAGTTTAAAAATCTAAAAAATGAATATATTATGCATTTTTTCTCGCTGATATTTGTTGATATTTGCCAATATTTTTGCCGATAAGATGTTTTTTGGACCCTCGCCAATATTTTTCCGATACCAATATTATCAGCACTGATATTTAGATGAGGATAGCCAGAAAATTACCGGATACGTCGGGCTTAATAGCTGGATCTGTGGATCCCCGGATCAGAGACGGATTCGGATCCGGATCCGCAGAGATCCGCCTATCTTTTTTTTCGTGGGTAAAAAATCATCAACATACGAGAGCACAAAATTCCAAAACTAGAAATTTAATGCAAGTCAATGGAATGGTAAGAAATAGATTAATGAATCTGTTAGCGGAAATAAACTAGGGAATTGTTGGGCGACATAAAATTTATTATTTTTATGTTGAACATATTATAAATACAAGTTCGTGGCGACATACAAGACGCTATAATGCTATAAACTTTAATGCAAGTTCGTAGCAACAATTTATTATTTCTATGTTGACCATGTTATTAATTTATTATTTCTATGTTGACCATGTTATAAACTTTGATAGTATTAAATAATAAAGACATTATAAACTTTAATACACGTGACTGACGTGAACTCATTTATTAAACTTTAATAGTATTAAAGACATTATAAACTTTAATACATGTGACGTGAACTCTTATTTATTTGAAGATATTTTAAAGTTCAGAAAGTAAGTTTATATTTTAATCAATTTTAAAGTTCCTTTTCAAGTTTAAAAGTAACTTTTCTAAAATAATTATAAGTTTAATAATTTGCTTAATATAAATAATTATAACTTAGTGTTTATATGATGCATTAATTATATTATGGTTAATTTAATAATTATTTTTAAAGTATTAAATTGGAGTTATATATTTAAAAAATCACATATGCTTTTTTATTTTTATATAAATTTAATTAATGTTTAATTAATATTTATAAATGATACATTAAGAATTATTTATTGTATGTAAAAATTATATATTAAAAAATTAGTATATGTTTTTATTTTTAATATTTGTATAAATTTAGATTTATTTTTTATATTTATATAAATTTTAATTTTAAAATTTAAAAATATTTTATATTTGCTTGTACTTGCCGTTTCTTTGCTGTTTCCGGATCCTGGGTTTTCAAAAAACTGGCGGATCCGTATCCGAATCCGAATCCGGATCCAGATCCAAATCCGAATCCTGTTAGCTTAGGAAATTATTGCCAAAATACTAATAAATGTCATACAATTCCATGCAAAATTGTATGAAATGTTCCAGCATAATTTCAATTAAATTTGCAAAATAGACCCCAAAAAATATAGGGTTGCTAATTCAGCAATTTTATAAAAAATAATGCAAACACGAGAAATAGCAAACTCAAGTTTATTTTATTACTAAATACAAGAGTACATGAAAATACTTGAGGTGATGGCCTCCAATGTAACTCCTTCAATATTGAATCTGGCCTCCCAAACTAAACTAGAAATGATGCCCAAATTGGAGATCTAGATGATCAGCACTCCAATTCACAGATCTTCTCCAAAATTGCTCACCGAGTGATGTCTATGAAGCCCAATGAGATCTCTTAATGAAGTCTCCTCAATAGTGAGTTGGGGCTTCAACCAACACACCAAGAAATCCAAGGGTTTTCGTCTTGGGGCGCTTTTATCCTAAAACCCAAGTTCCAGAAACACTCCAAAAAAAATACTACAAATCCATGATCATCCCAAAAAACTTGCTTCCCTGTCTTTTAAAGACTTGATGGATCTCTCTCCAACCTTCTAGAAGCATTTTTATTTTATTATTTTATTCCCATTCTAGAAGCTTCTCCCTTTTATTTTATTTAAGTGGTTTTTATTTTTATTTAAGTCACTTTTTCCCTTTTGACCTTTTACTCCAATTAAGCACTTTTCCGTTCTTTTATTTAATAAAGTGACTAATTAAAGTTAATTTTAATCCAGGAAAACGATTAATCTGCCTCCATGTTTTCTTCGGCCAATGAAAGTCACTTCTCACCATCTCATCCTTAAGATCTCTTCATTCTGATTGCAACAAGCTATTACACTAAAGTGTTTCTCCAAATAACACCTTTAGTGTATATAACTAAAATATGGTTGATAATAATCCTATTTTACGGAAATTGCCAAAATGCAATGAAACCAAGAAAAAACTATGCGGAAGAGACCTTGATGATGAAATACAGTGAGCGAACCCCATCAAACCCCATAAAACTCCTCCAAAACCCTTCTAGCTCATTGATGACAAAATCTTGGCCCCATGACTTGGTTGCCACAAACCCTAGAAATCCACCCTAACCGCATCATAAGGGAAACCAAAAATGGGAACATTACAAATCCTCCTGCCCCGAGATTGCTTTCCTTAAGCAATCCACATTTGTCACTTGTAAAGGCACTTGTACACCAATTCTTGAGTCTTCTCTTTGTTCGGTACAGTAATTTCACCAAAAACATATTCCATGACTTCATTTTCTGTGAGCACTAAATCAATCCTCTTCTTCCATGATAGGACGAGTTTGTTACTTTACTTGCAAAATGTAGTCATTTGATCTATAGATTGAGACATGAAAGACAATATGGTACTTGTCAATCAAGTGTCCTTGATGATGCCTTGAACTATCTTGATGCTTTCAAGAGACTTCAAAGTCTTTCCTTCAATAGCAAAGAGTCTTTAGGAGAAAGAAAGATAGATGTTTTTCTTAGGATTATGTAGCCTTTAATGAAAGTTTGATGTAGTAACATTCCTTCCTTCAGTGAGAGCTTGATCCTTCTTTGTGTTCTTAGCAAATAATTTCCTTTGACAGGCAACCTCCTCTTATGCCAACAAGACTATCTTCAAGCTACCTTTTCTTCACCTTAGCTCTGATACCATGATGGAAAATCAAGTCGTGCAGTTATTAATACAATTCTCCAATCGTTAAAGTTGCTTGTGAACTTTAGTTAACTTCTTATTGTTCCTTATTAGATTCTTTTCATCAAACAATTATGAAGATCATAAAAGACAATGGACACAAAATATAGGCTCCAAGCCAAGGCAAAACCCCTCCAAAGGAAAAACCCAGAAAGAATCTCTTCTCTTCTTATAGAATCAAATCAAATAAGAAATCCAAGACCCACAGACCAAAGCCAAGACCTCCTCTAAGCACCAAGTCAACCCTCCAACAATTCCTTCTTGAAACAAGCTAAAGTCAACAAGGTCAGCGAAAGTCAAACTTCAAGATTCCTAGTCAAAATAGAATTTCAGCCCTCTATTTCAGACTTGCAATTCTCAATCTCCCAACAACTGCAGAAACCCTAGTTTTCGCACGTGTGAGAGAATACAAGCCCAAAACATCAAATTTTCCTTCTTGCTTTTGACAACTTATTGTCCTTCGTCCTTCTTGCATCCTTTTTCATGCGAGATCAACCTTCTAAGGTGTGCACAAATGAGTCGAGCTCTCTTCCTTTATATACCCTTCTCATGAGGTCGAATAGGCATCTCCTAGGCCGACTTTTCACTGGCAAGGCTGACTTGTTCTAGGAGGTCAATTTGACTTTCTAGACTCAAAAATAATGTCTTTTCCATGTTACAACTTACCTAAATGGGTCTTATACAAATGATAATGATCTAAGTACCCTGACACAGGGATTCGGGATTCGTAGGATACAGGGATTTGAGTGTCAGATTTGGACACGTTGACCCCCCAGAACAAGACACGTTAAGATACGTTATATATATTTATTATATTAATATATATATATATATATATATATATAATATATATATATATATAATATATATAGATATATTTCTTAAACAAATTACACATTTTATTATAAAATATATATATATATATATATTTCTTACACAAATTCTCATTAATGATACAAATTCATTGATTTCAAACATAGATCTTCATCTAGATGTAAGTTTTACTGTTTACAAAGTAAGTTAGTAACATTATAGCATGCATAGTACATACAAAATTCGAATACATGTCACATAAATGATAAATCAATGAATCATAAATTCTAAATTCATAAATGATAAATCATAATACATATTCAATTCATCAATGATCCAATAGGAGAAAGACAAGATAGTAAGATAAAGACACTGACAGTTGTAGTTTTCTCATTAAGTCATCAAAATGTGTTACATAGGTAGTGAAATGCCAATGGCAAATGGAAATAGAAAATACAAAACAACTACAGGAATACAAGCCTCAAGGCAGTAGGTAGCCCATGAATCATGAGTCATCAATCCTCATAGTCATCATCAGAATTAGCATCATTATCCTCATCATCATGGTCACCACTGCTCTCCTCTGCATCCTCCTCCTCCCCTGCATCCATAGTCGCCTCTGCGTCTGCTGGTCTGGAGGATGACCCCTCTACAGTATCACCATCATCAAATCTAACAGGTCTGGCACTAGATCATTGAAATCCATGTTGGCCAATGCCAACTCAACACTGTTATCCAGACCCATATCATCAGGAAAGACATCCCACATCTTTGTCTTTCCCTTCAACCAATCTTCCCTCTACCTGTAAATAAGACGAAGTTTGGTGTGCACATACACCATTGTCTCTGCCCTGGACTACTCAAGTCTGCTCTTCTTAACACTATACAAATTCCCATATGTGCTCCAATTCCTCTCGCAACAAAAGGATGAGGTCACCTGAGAGAGGAGCCTCATGGCTAACCACTGAGGAGGGCTTGTTGCCCCATGATTTTCCCACCAAGAATAGGGCTTCTTAGCCCCCGTGTCTCTAATCACATCATATCCTGCAAATTGACCAGTGCTAGTGGAAAACTCTACAAAGGCATCCTCCACCTCATCAAGCAATGCTCTATCCCGAAAAACCCACCTGAATGCATCTTTCCTCCCCTGTGAGATTTCACCATCTATGTGAAGAGGGAATCTGCGGGAAAGTCCACCATTCAACCACTAATGGCTGTAGTATTTTAGGTTCAATGGGTGAACCAAACAATGTAAACGTGTGAAATTCTTGTCCCGTCTACTAACAAGATTATCCTGTATAGTACCACAGAAGGCCTCTGGTGATGTCTCATACTCCGGGCACTCACTCTGTAGAATAATGCTCCTCACAGACTCAATCATGGAATCCCATCCCTCATAAACCTCTCCTAGGATAGGTTTGTCTGTATCTGCAAATCGAAGCAAAGAAATGATAAGGTCCATGATCTGAATAATTAGATCTACCCTCTTCCACCAAGCATCATCTAGCACTGTGTCCTTCACTCTTTTAGAGGTTAATTGATCTGTCTTTCTCCAAAAAGACCAAAACTCAGAAATAACCATGGCCCCAAGAGCGGTCTTGACCTTCCTCAACCTCTTCAACAAGATGAATGAAGAGGCAAACCGTGTATCAGCAATCTTCAACAATGATACATTGTTGTACTCCTTGTAGATAGTGAGGGCATTTGTATGATTTTGCACAAAGTTACAGATATGTCGTGCATCTTCAATAATGTTATCAATCCAAAGCACATCAGAAGCAATGGATTTCATTGCTAAGTTCAATGAATGGACAATGCAAGGTGTCCAAAACACTTGTGGATACTTAGCTTCCACAATCATGCGAGCAGCCTTGCAAACATGTGCATTATTTGTAATGATTTGCACACAAGAATCAACACCTACATCTTCAATAACTTTGATAAACAACTCACCCATAAATTGTGCATCCTTGTATTCTCCAAGTGTATCCACTGCTTTCAAGAAAAATGGACCATTCAAGGAAGACACCATGAAGTTGATGAGTGGGTGTCGTGCTGGATCTGTCCATCCATCAAAAACAATGCTAACCCCAGATGTTGGCCATGATGCTTTAATAGGCTCAAGCATTTTTTGCGCCTCTTTTTTTGCCTTTGTCAACAATGTGGTTCTAAACTTCTCTGAACCAGGCGACACATACCATGATGGAGACCTGTGAGTTAGAGCTCTGCACATCTCAATAAATAGAGGTGAGCATGCAACATTAAAGGATATGAAATTTTGATAGAAAAAAGGCAATTGTGAGATCAAGCTCTTCTCGTTTCTCTTTTTGAAAAATCTTGTCCATTGGACCAAGTGAAATTGCCTTTCTTTTTGCTGCTTTTCCCCCAATAGAACTCTCAAATGGAAATTTGGTGGTGCCTTTCCTCAAAAATAGAAGGGGGTCATCATTCTTGGTTTTTTTTATTTTGCAACCACATTTGCCATACCAACAGTGAACTCTTTTTCCATTTCTTTCCTCTTTTGTAAAGAAACTTGTGTACAAGCTCCAACTCCACAACCTGGTAAAGCCAACAAATGGCCTTTCACATGAAAATATGTGCTTGTGAAAGTATTGTGGCAAAAGTTGCATCTCCAATTCACATTGCCTCCTCCGTTCCCCTTGTTGCTTGGCCCATCCTCTCTTGTGACATATTTCCACAAGGGATATTTCTCAATGTTACCTTTAGGAGGAAGTCTTCCCTCAACATTACTTGCAGCAGACTCTGATGATATTGGGGGAGAAGGGGCATCTCCAAAGGGGACATTCTTCCCCTTCTTTCCCCCTACCTGCTGCTCTTGATTGAGCCATGAATACTGTAAAAAAAATACACAAAACATGCACAAATTTGTAAAAGAAATAATATACAAACTGTTGTAATACAAATGCAAAAAAATAGGAGGAAATGCACTTACCTGTTGCTTGAATCTCCTTGAAAACACTCCAAACCCTTGGCTCCTTGCTCCAAACTTCTAACAGCAAACCCACAACTCACTTCTTGCAAAACGAATGACACAAAATGATTAAAAAATGAGCAATTTCGCCCTTTTATGGCCGTGCGGGTCCCGAATTTCCGGATTCGTGTCTGGATTTCATGACACGTTGTGTCTGAACGAGACACAATCCGGATTTGATTGTGTCCCATTTGGATACGACATGTCACGAAATTCGGACACGATTTAGGGCGAATCAAATCTGATTCGCCGGATTCGGACACGTGGCCAAAAAATAACGAATCTACTTTCAGAGATAATGACTCTCTTGACTCATGACAAATAATCTTTTGCGTTGAAAACCCTAGGAGCTTGAAATGCATGCTTGACCTAGTTGACCATTCAAATAGAGCATGAAACCCATGCTTGAAAAATGAATTTTCTTTTTCTTTTATTTTGCTTTTTACATAAAATATACAATGACATGAGTATAATGACAATTATGAAGACCGAAACTAGTTACATTTTCCAACAGTGTCCACTATCATCATGAATCACAATTATCAAGAGAATGAAGTCACTATTATCATGTATCATATGATAAGAGCAAGGTCACTATTGTCATCAAGGGAAAGTCATCACAGTTATATATATATATATATATATATATATATTACGATCACACAGATCACAATCTCAATGTCAGAAGCACAATCATGAAGACCATTATCTCACTATCAACAAGAATATTGTTTCACTGAACGATATTCTGACAAATATTCCACAAGTATGAGGGTTCCCTTTAGTGTTACTGTTATCATAATGTGAACCATATAAAGTATATAGAGTCATTGATTATAGGAGCCTCTGAGATATAACGAGCCAAGGCGCCTCAGATTGTATATTAGAGGGTCATTGTAATGTGAGAGCTTCAGAGTGCATGGCAAGTCACTGTAATTTCATTCTAGCTTTACATTGCCACTGTAATGATGCCATAGAGTATAGCAATGCCATTCTAGAATATAGCGATGTCCCTAGAAAATACAATACAAATCAAAGATGCAACCCATAGACACAGCAAGCCATAGATAAGAGCTACAGAGTATGTAATACACAAGCATACTGTGAATAATACAAGCCATGAAGAATTGTTGTGTGAGTCACAGTATATAATACAAGTCACAAACAATTACATATGATCCACTATCATATAAATGATCCTCAGAGAATTAATGCGAACTACAGTGACAAAAATGAACCATAGAAAAGTCAAAGCAAACCATAGTTATAAAGTGCGCCTTCGAAGATGAAGCCAGTCACTGTAACATGTTAAACAAAATGTTAGTCAATCTCAGAGATGATTGTGAGACACCACGTATAATTGAGAGATAACAACCACTGTAATGCGATGCTAGAGCCACCACAGATGCGATGCGATCTTCAAAGGTTAGTCATCGAAGAACATTAAAATACAAGCCACATAAATTTAGCAATGAGCCACAGAGAATTTAATCCATAGAGATTAATAGCGAGCCACCAAAATATAATACGAATCATTTGACCCATAGATATAGGATGTGAGCCACTGAAATATATAAGAGCTTTGAATCATACGAACCATTGTTATATATATATATGTGTGTGTGTGTGTGTGTGTGTATGTGTGTGTATATGTATATGTATATGTATATGTATATGTATATGTATATATATATACGAACCTCATAAATCAAGCCTCAGTCTTCACCGTGGAATTTTTAGATCAAGACGAGAGTGATATGTTTTACATTTGACAAGACTCTTACTTATATAGTCTTGAAGTAAACTGACTGGCCCTTTCTAGGGAATTCCTTAATCGAGTAGACTTGATATATTTGGAGGGAAAACCTGAAGTTTGAATGTGCTCATAATATATAATTTTCTCAATAATTGCTTGCCCAGATTTTGTGCCATATTAATAATAAGAAGAGTGCCCCAAACACATTAATAACAATATTGTCCTTTAATCAATTCAAATTCTTCCTCTGGGCAAGATGGGATTTCCTTGGGGCAGGAGGGTTTCCAATGGGCCTCTTAGAGCTAACTCTTCCTGCAATACTCTTACATCTTGATGATCGTCAAGATGAATCACATCCTCATCCAAGAAATTAGTAAAAGAAACATTCAACTATTCATGCCAGAAGAATAAACAGTAGTCTAAGATAATAAATCAACAAGAATGATGACACAGAGAAATAACATAAGACTTGAAAATACTTATCTTTAATGAGGATTGTAGGAAGTTATCAGCTCCCTCTTGATCCTGCACCATGGAGCATTAACCATATGTCAAATTCATCTGCAAAAGAAGAAATGCTTCCTCTTGAGCACCACCTGAATCCTTGATCTCTTTCATCGACAACCAAGACCAACTTATCAATTAGAGATGATCACTAGATCTATATCATATCATCTGCTATTAGGTAGGAGATAATTCCATCTAGGGTTTCTCGGATTCCATCATGAGTACTTGAATACATGAATGGCTTCTTACTGATCACATCATATCATGAAGAATTCTGAATCATACCAGGCCCTTTCCATATCATGGCCACTCCTAAGGTTTCTCCCAAACCCCAGCTTCTATTTGCAAGAACAAAGGTTTCCCTAGGGTTTCCTTCAAACCCTAGCTTTCTTTTTAGGTCTTCACCATCTTCATCTTTTTCACTCTACTTGATCCATCATAGGTGTCTTCAGGGGGGTGATCTTAATGACTTTTCTTCAGCCTAGCTCTGATACCATGTTAATTTTTAGGGTTAGATTGTTCTCTGTTGTAGATAATTACATTTATGAACATTTCCAATATTTTCATATAGCATTCACCCTATATCATCATTTCATCATTAGCAATTATGTAGAGACAACAATAAGCATCAACAATGCAGCAGAACATTAAGGAACAACAATAGAAAAGCATACACAATATAGACACCAGGATTTAGGTCAGAGACCATGGCAAAACACCACAAGGGGGAAAACCCAACCAGATTCTTCTTCTATTAAATATTCATTAATTGTTCAACCGAGATACAAAGTAAAATAAGAATGAGATACATCAATCACATCAAGCCTCTCAGGGCCAACCCAAGTCAATTCACAACTACATTTGTGGACTAAATGATTTGATCTTTAGAGAGCACTGCCAAATCATTGTCTAGTGTCATCATTATTGTCATCAACTATCATAAGAGCAGGGTCACTATCACATGTCACATGTCTCTAATGAACATATACATCGTTGTCACCATACATCACGTATCATCATTGTCATCATGAATCATTGTTATCAAGAGAATAAAGTCATTGTTATCATGTCTCATACGATAAGAGCAAGGTCATCGTTCTCATCAAGGGAAAGTCATCACGGTTATATAAATATTGCAATCACACAGATCATGGTCTCACTATCAGAAGCACTATCGTGAAGAAGATTGTCTCACTACCAACAAGGTTATTGTTTCATTGAAAGATACTCTGACAAATATCCCACAGTAATGAGGGTTCCCTTAAGTGTTATTGCTATCATAATGTGAACCATATAGAGTATATCAAGTCATTAATTATAGGAGCCTCTGAGATAAAACGAACCAAGGAGCCTCAGATTGTATATCAGAGAGTCACTGTAATGTGAGAGCTTCAAAGCACGTGGCAAATCATTGTAATTTCGTTCTAGCCATATGTTTCCAATGTAATGTGTTGATTTGGGGTAGCATCGGATGTGCTCTAGCCACGAAATTTGGTGGAGAGGTTGGGGCACATGAGATCTCCAATACCCAGAAAGGGTTTGGGCAAATTCTAAACAGATCAAGAGATATTAAAATCATTAATATTTTTAATGAAGTCAAAATAAAATATTAATGTGTATTAATATGAATCTTTGTTAGAATGGTCCAAAAGACATGGATCAAGCCAAATTTAATCTTAGCCGTTGATTAGGGACTTAATCTTGGTCATTGATATTTCAACAGGAAAAGTATAAGAAGAGGCTTGAGGGTCACTTGGAGAATACACCAGAGTGATCAGTCATTCTATTCTCTAGAGCGGGGTTTGCTAAGAGAGATAGAATTAGTGATCGGGAGATGCAACTGAGGGGCACTTGAGTACAAAGAGACAGAGAGGCAGAGATAGTGTTGGGAGAGCAGCGCAGTAACCGAGGAGAGTGACACAGAACCGACCAGGGCTCATGCAGGGCCACGCAGAGGTAGCCGGGAGCTACGCAGAGCCTCAGAGAGACCAGCGTTGTTGATGCAGAGGGCCAGAGGGCTGACGCAAGGCCTCCTAATCATGATGCAGACCCATCTGGGGTGACGCAGGGTCAGCGCTAGGCAAAGAGGGGTTGACGCACAGTCCAAAGAGAGGCTGACGCTAGGGTTTCTGGGGTAGATTTGTGTTGAGTAGTTGTCGATAGGTTTATCCAAGGTTTCAGCCATGAGATTTGTCAGAAACTGACAGGTATTACTGCCAAGGAAATTCTCTGTTGGGTAGGCTAGCTTTGGCACCCAAATTGTACTCTGATATTGCTTAACAAGAAAACCCTTAGATAGCTGCACCAGTTTTCCCACACTGGGTTTTTCCAAGGACATTAGTCCAAAAATAATGGTGTCATATGGTGTGATTGTTTCTGTTTCTTTTAGTTGTTGATCTGTAATATGTTGAGCATGCACTAGTGTTTATTTTCAGTATTTACAATGTAAATAACTTGTTAAGTAAAATAACAAGTAGGTAGGAGTAAATTAGATAAAGTGCATGGAGGGTTTCTAACTAAGTAAACTTAGAAACTTCAACATGGTATTAGAGCGTGATTGCAGATCACAGGAGGACTAAGGACATCAGTCGAACATAGCAATAGCAGCAAAAAACAATTGTCCCGAGGAGATAGAAGCTGTTTCTAGAAAAGCAGCAACAAGGCAAGTGTGACACAACGCCTGCGTCATCAAGGGTGAGCCGAGAAGAGGCAGCGCAGAAGCTAAGGAGGCAAAGGGAGCCTCACGCAAAGCCACGCAGTAGCTGGGAAGGCTGACGCAGTTGGCTAAGGAGGCCAGGTTGCTGGTGCCAGGATTGCGTAGAGCCTAGGAGCTCTCACCTTTAGGTTGTTGGGGTTTAGAAGGCTGTGGGAATATTGCAGAGTGGAGTTGGTGAGGTAATTTAGTCAGAACAGTACCTGGGAGAGCAAGGCCAGAGGAGTTGCTACCGAGGGTTTCTAGCTGAGGAACCTGGATCAGTTGTGGGAGTTCAAAAGAGAACTTCCAGACGGGAAGTAGAGACTCAGAGGAGTCGAACAGAGAACTTCCAGGAGGGAAGTAGAGGAGCATCATGGCACTACATGAAGGAAGAGACCAGGATAGACTGGACGGAGCGTCGAAGTTTGTAGTCTGGAAGGCCAAAATCTTATCCGTACTTGACGGGAATCATGTCAAGAACTTCACCTTGAAGGTAATAGCTATCCCATTTGACCCCAATGATAATGACAAGTACGAGGAGGCAATGGCAAGGGCCAAGAGCATGATCCTTGACGGGGTCAAGGATCATTTAGTACCACACATAGC
Source organism: Pinus taeda (assembly GCA_000404065.3). Classification (NCBI taxonomy): domain Eukaryota; kingdom Viridiplantae; phylum Streptophyta; class Pinopsida; order Pinales; family Pinaceae; genus Pinus; species Pinus taeda. The sequence goes on from APFE031472211.1 coordinate 36,463, forward strand.
TGAGAAGGAAACGATATTTGAGATGTGGGAGCCTCTCAAGAAGTTGTACCAGCATACTTATGTGTAGAGAAGAATGTTGCTTGAGAATCATTTTAGGTCGTATCAGACGAAGAAGGGAGAATCGATCTTCCTCAAAGAACTGAATGAGATCTGAGATCAGTTGAATGCTATAGAGGCGACACTAGATTAGGAGCTAATGGTGAGGACAGCCCTGAATGTTGTCTCACAAGATTGGGAGGTATTTGTCCAGAGTATATTGGGTAGAGGGACTCTCCCACCTTGGGATGAGATGTGGGCAGCTCTTCACCCGGAAGAGATCAGACGGCAGTCGAAGACGGGTAGTAGCAGCAAAGGGATCAAAGTCAAGCAAGAGGAGGAAAACGTGGCCCTAGCATCTAAGGGAAAGTAGAAGAAGCGGAAGAAGAAAGATCTCTCCAAGATCAAGTGCTTCCACTGTGGGGAGTTGGGTCATTATGCGACCCAGTGTCCGAGGAAGAAGAGTAAGGGAGAGTCTTTCGAGACTAAGGCAGGGCCAACAAGGGCAGAGAAGGAAGTTTTGACAGACGATGATTGTGCCATGAGTGCACATGCACCACTTGAGCGGAAGTGGGGAGACATCGAGCTGTAGTCAGGCGAACTACAGGCGATGAGGGGCAGGATCCTCGAGGTACCCAACCTCTTGGATAAGACCTTGCTATGGGAGCCCCGAGGAGGAGTAACAAGACTGGCTGAGTCGGGTAGAGATGGATGCGGATGGAGCAGCAGAGAGAGCTATAGTGCAGGAGCCCCGAGACAGCGCGAGGCTAGCAAGTTGCAGCAGTGCGAGAGGCACAGGAGTGTTGCACCAGTGCAGGACGGCATAGAGAGGTGTGTAACAGTGCGAGATGCAAGGAGTTGTTGCAGCAGCGCAGAGGTCAGAGAGGAAGCACTTGTCAGCGGCAGAAGGAGCTTCAGCATCAGTGGGTGTCTCTAGCCCAACAGGGAGGTCAGATTGGGAGGTCAGATTGGGAGATCAGTTACTTACTTCTCAATAACTGAGTTGTAGTGCAGCAGTGGGTAGCACGATGCAGAATGATGAGAGGAGGTGCAGTGCGGATGCAGTGTTGGGAGAAAGGACTAGCAACAGCACAGATGCAAAGGGAGCTGTTGTGCAGATGCAGCAGTGGCAGTGGCAGAACCATGGGCAACAGTACAGAATGCAGCAGTGCAAAGGATGTTGGGCAAGAAGGCCTAGCATCAACACAGGTACCGATGTCGGATGATCAGAGTAATACTCAATGTGGAGTATTGTTAGAGGGCAGTCCTCGCTAAGAGGGAGTGTTGATTTTGGGTAGCATCGGATGTGCTCTAGCCTCGAAATTTGGTGGAGAGGTTGGGGCACATGAGATCTCCAATACCCAGAAAGAGTTTGGGCAGATTCTAAATAGATCAGGAGATATTAAAATAATTAATCTTTTTAATGGAGTCCCTAAGTCTAAACTTAGGGAAAATAAAATATTAATGTGTATTAATATGAATCTGTGTTAAAATGGTCCAAAAGACATGGATCAAGCTAGATCTAATCTTAGCCGTTGATTAGGGACTTAATCTTGGTCGTTGATATTTCAATAGGGAAAGTATAAGAAGAGGCTTGAGGGTCACTTGGAGAATACACCAGAGTGATCAGTCATTATATTCCCTAGAGCAGGGTTTGCTAAGAGAGATAGAATTAGTGATTGGGAGATGCAGCTGAGGGGCATTTGAGTACAGAGAGACAGAGAGGCAGAGATAGCATTGGGAGAGCAATGCAGTAGCCGCGGAGAGTGACACAGAGCCAGCCAAGGCTCATGCAAGGCCATGCAAAGGCAGTCGGGAGCTGCACAGAGCCTTGGAGAGGCCAGCGTTGCTGACGCAGAGAGCCAGAGGACTAACGCAGGGCCTCCTAAGATTAACACAGACCCATTCGAGGTGACGCAAGGCCAGCGCTGGGCAAAGAGGGGCTAACGCAATCCAAAGAGAGGCAGACGTTGGGGTTTCTGGGGCAGATTTGTACTGAGTAGCTATCAGAAGGTTTATCCAGGGTTTCAGCCACGAGATTTGTCAGAAACTGAGAGGTATTACTGCTAAGGAAATTCTCTGTTGGGTAGGCCAGATTCGACACCCAGATTGTACTTTGATATTGCTTAATAAAAAAACCCTCAGATAGCTACACCGGTTTTCCCACATTGGGTTTTTCCGGGGACATTAGTCCAAAAATAATGGAGTCATATGACGTGATTGTTTATGTTTCTTTTAGTTGTTGTTTTGTAATATGTTGAGCATGCACTAGTGTTTATTTTCAGTATTTACAGTGTAAATAACTTGTTAAGTAAAATAACAAGTAGGTATGAATAAATCAGATAAAGTGCATGGAGGGTTTCTAACTAAGTAAACTTAGAAACTTCAACATAATGATGCCACAGAGTATAGCAATGCTACTATAGAGTATAGCGAAGCCCTTATAAAATACAATACGAATAAAAGATGTGACCCATAGACACAATGAGCCATAGATAAGAGCTAGAGAGTATGTGATACACAGGCATACTATGAATAATACGAGCCATGAAGAATTGTTGTGTGAGTCACAGTATGTAATACGAGTCACAAACAATTATATACGATCCACTATGATATGAACAATCCTCAGAGAATTAACATGAAATAGTTACAAAAACGAGCCATAGTTATAAAGCGAGCCTCAAAAGATGAAGCGAGTCACTGTAACATGTTAAATAAAATGTGAGTCGCTCTCAAAGATGAGTGCAAGCCACCATGTATAATTGAGAGATAGCGACCATTGTAATGTGATGCCAGAGCCATCACAGATGTGATGCAAGCTTCAGAGGTTAGTCAATGAAGAACTTTAAAATACGAGCCACGGAAATTTAGAAACGAGCCACGGAAAATTTAATCCTTAGATATTAATAGCGAGCCTCCGAAATATAATGTGAATCGTGTAGCCCATTGATAGAGGATGTGAACCACCAAAATATATAAGAGCCTTGAATCATACGAACCATTGTGACAGAAGTAATATATATATATATATATATATACAAACCTCAAAAAGTGAGCCCCAACCTTCACCGTGGAACTTTTTGATCAAGATGAGAGTGATATGTTTTACAATTGACAAGACTCTTAGTTATATAGTCTTGCGGTATAATGAATGGCCCTTTCTAGGGCATTCCTTAACCAAGCCGACTTGATATATTTGGAGGGAAAACCACAAGTTTGAATTTGCTCATAATATATAATTTTCTCAATAGTTGCTCGCCCAAATTTTGTGCCATATTAATAATAAGAAGAATGCCCCAAACACATTAATAACAATATTGTCCTTTAATCAATTCAAATTCTGGGCAAGATGGGCTTTGCTTGGGGTAGGAGAGTTTCCTATGGGGAAATTCATCCCATAGTTGCCCCAATTTTCAACAACACAACCCCTGAAAGCTTTCTACTATCAGCTGGACAACTTTCCTCATAATGTCATCATTGTAAGGAGATTTGGGTGAAGTTATCCTTATGATCTCACTAAGACAAAAGGCAACTTCGAGTCTTACCACTTTACAAAGGTGCTCCAAAAACTGGTGTTGTATCAAGGCAAGCTTTGTTAGTATTAGGGCCCAATCTAAACTCCTTCAATCTATTTGGTTCACCCCAAAAAGAAGTGAGTCTATTTGTTCCAATTTATGAATCGCATCCCCTGACCCTGTGATCTTCGAGTCTGATCCAAGTGCAAGGAGCAAATTTCCCACTTCCTTTTTCTTCTACAAATCCCTCAGCTCCTTTTGTTGAAGAATGGTATGAACTCCTCTACAGAATGGTTTGTCGTTCTACCTTTTTCTCTGGTCTATAGAAACATTACAGTCCAAAGAGCCAACTGATGTACTAAATTGTTGTTGATTCAAGAGGCCTCTTAATCGCTCAGCAAATCCCATTATTCACTGGCTCATCATCAACTGAAACAGCATCGTCAATCTACTCTAGCTCAGCCATAAAAAACACATAGCAGTTATTGGAAACATTGAGAGCTGGGTGAATCAGTATTTCAATTGCAATTAGTTGATTATTAGTTTTCAAAACATTAGCAGTAAATCAAAACAAGAATCACCAACACATCACAAGAGCAGTACACAAGAAATTTTAGGTGGAAACCCTTATGGGAGAAAAAGCACCGAGTGCATTTTTAATATAGTTTTAGTGTACGAAATTTCTCAACTCCAACTTCCACGTACTCTAGAAAAGCATTCAATTTATCAAAAATCTCCAACTCTTGAAAGCATGCTCCAACACCCTCGTTTACCACCTCCAACTTGAAGGATGCTCCAACACCTTACAAGCTCAAACTTGCCCCAACATCACCTTGCCACCCTGAAGTATTTTCAGGCTCCAACTTGAAGGAGACTTCACTCTCCTGCCTTGCACCACCCAACCACCCTTAGGTAAAAAAGAAAAAAAAGCGGGAAACAATTTGTGGGCTCCCGTACCAGTGAAAATGACCCACTTACAAAGATATTCAATGAACCCTTTTTGTTGATATGTGCTTCAGATATGTAATAAAGAATGAAACTTCTTCAGAACAACTTCTAAACAGTGTAACTAAATAACAACAACAACCTTCACTTCAATTATCAATCTGAACAATTCATGTACCTCAAGTTTTCTGCCACTATTGTACCTGAAAAATGCTTAATCTGTTGGCTTCCAAGGGTATGCCTGAGGATATCTTCCTGCGCCACTGATCTAACCTCAGTTAGTCAAACTTATATGCCATTATCTTGTTTTTAGTACGGTGCCTTAGATTTTAACACACCAAGTTTCTACTGTTGAGAAGTATGTTGTTGAGGATGCCCTTTAGATAATTGTTGATGTCACTCGTTTGCTTCAAATCTCTGCCTCTACTCAATGATTGTTGTTTAGACCTTTACGCTTTTACAAAGACAATTTGAACACACTCTCAAATTTACAATTATGTCTTCAATCAACTTCAGATCTCCAAATATTGGCTTCAATTAGAATCTTAACGTATGTCAAGGAATGCTTCAAAGCATCCTGAATCCACCTTCAAAACTTCAGATGAAATCATTGAACCTTATGACAGTGCATATGAAACTAATAAAACCCTCAAATCATGATGAACATCAACCACAAAACTAATATAAGAAGTTGTCTATAGAGACTTAGATCAACCATAAAAGTGATTTGTTTCAACTACTTTAATGACTTGGCCTTGGAGTGATATTGAACCCGGATTAGACTTCACTGAAAAATGTTTTATGTGTCTCGGATTAGGGTTTTAAAATTACCGTTGAGAATTGATGTCAAAAATACCTTTGAGCAAAGCCAAAGGAGAGTCTGAATTAGCCACAGAATGGTCCTTGAAGTTTGCTTTAGAGGTTATGCTTGTAACGACCTATCTATAAATATAGAGAATGCAAGAATAATAGCAGGCATACGATGCATGCATATGACAGCTACATATGCATGTGTCGCATACACCGCACTAGTATTTATATACTAAATTAACTATAAGTATTAAATATCATGAAACTTCTTCGAATAGAAGTTCTACTCACCCATCAACACCCATATATTGCTTAATGTATCATGATTAATGGGTAAATACTAAAATTTAAAATGTATAACATAAACATAACTATAAAAGATAGATGTTAAAATTAAGCTAAATCCTAAAAGATGGCTATATAAATTATATATTTCAGTTATTATTAATAAATGTATATTAATAAATCCTAAATAAAATGATTAAAAATATATTAATAAATTAATTAAAAGGGTACTTAGTATAATCTTATAATCTTTATATTAAAATAAGTACTTTAGTAAAACATAAAGAAATACAATTTATTAAATCATAAAAGATATATATATATACACGTGACCATAAAAGAAATATAGGATAGGATACATGACATGGAAGGGTGTCACCAGGAGGCTAAGCAGTGGGCTGCTGGTGGAAGAGCGGCCACCGCCAAGAAACCCGATAAAAACCACCGAGCAGAATTTTAGAAGGGAGCCGGGAGGAAGGAAAAGAAAGGAGGAAAGGGAAACTAAAGGAGGAAGGACATCATAAACTGAAATTACCCACAGGAAGAGCGCGGATTGTTCTGAGGTTTCTGGGCACGAGGGAAGAGTCTGCTTCAACTAAGAAGCTTACTGGACTGAGTAGCGAGGTTCTGCTTAGTTTGGCTGGGTGGATTCCGTCTTTTGGTAACCAAAGCAGAGTAACTGGAGGCATCATCAACCGCAAGTGCACAGGTAAGTACCCTCATTATTCTATTAGTTAATTTGTAAAAATTTCAGGAAATTAATTACAGGCTCATGAATCTGCTTTATGGTCATGTCATTTGGTCTCAGAGGAGGTTAACCCTCCGACCTCAAATTAGTAAATTTGCACGATTCCTATTGAAGATTCTTAAAAAAAAAAGTTGCTTAGTAAAATCCTAGTCATAGTCTACTTCCAGCTTGGTCTAATCGTTTATATCGGCATAGAATCAACTAGATTTCTATTGGTCTAGGAAATTTCTAGCGCAAAGCTGCACAACCTATTCAGCTAAACCCTTGGTCAAATCTTGGGAAGTTTCTGATATAGACAACGCATCCAAAAGCTGTTGAATAACATTATTCCCACTATCACGAAGCAGGCCCTTTTTTTTTAGAATCCCAAGTTTCTTTAACTCGTCTCAACACAGTCTTGAAACTTGGCCTGCCATATTGTCATCAGGAGGGAAATATGTGCCGCCCCTTATGGGCTTCAAATCAGGTGTAAGAGATACACTTAACGACCAGCCCCCACCTCCATAAATAGCTTGCACAAATATTCACAAACTGCTCAATTATGTGAAAACCTGTAATAGGGGATCCCAATTGTTTCTCGAACTCCGCTACAAGAGCTTTCAAAGCTTTCTGAGCAGGCGCCTACTTTACGCAGCGGAAATCCGTTGATATTTTCAACAGAAACAACCTTGGACTGTGAGGGAAGGCACTGAAGAGGATACCAGCGGGTCATATCAAATCCACCAGCTGCTTTACTCACCATCCCGAGTTTCATGTAACCCTTGGTTATTATATTTCCGCATCCTTTACAAGTTGCCCTGCCCGACTTTGCATACCGTCCCCACGGTTACCATTATCCGGTACGTCAGCCTTTGAAAACCACCGTCGATTTGAATTTGAATTCGAACTCAGGACGTCCTAGCTAGAAAATCCTTCCGGTAAAACACCTTTGAATGTATCCCATAAATTTGGACGTGCCGGCCAAGGATAAAACCAACATAACCAAGACGCTGGCAAGCAGAGGGAACATCCATTTCCTTTGAGCAGAATGGCAATGAAACGTGGATTGGTGCCACCCGACGTATGGACCCGTGGCACTAAAAAGTGGCGTTAAAGCAGTGGTAATGGATCATTGGGCGACATCTCACCATACTTCGTATATATACGATGAATAAAGTAACCTAAGTTAAACAATAATATGCCTATATACATGTAATATAGTTACCCGAGTTAACCCAGGGTTTAAGCTTGGTCATGGCGGTCTAGATATTTTTTTTTCAAGGAAAATATTAATTTTTCATCACTTTTGAAAAATTAGATATAGTAGATGCCGCAGGCAGTCTACTATAAATACACGGAATAAGTAACCTAAGTTGAGCGAGCATTTAAATTTGGTCAAGGTTGTGTAGATATTTATCCGAGCATTCAATTTTCCCCAAACAGAGACAATAAATTACCACAAGTGAGCGTTGCATGTAACATGGTCGCATTTAAAAATTTAAACTCGAGTTTCCACTTCTTGGCGTGATATTCCACTAATATCTTTGTCAACCATCCAATGAACGGTTGATTGTTTAGTAGTTGAGGTAGGATATTCTCATATTGATAAAATGTAATTTGCTAGTGTTTTTTTTATTATTTAATAGTTGTTAAATAATTGAGTTGTAATCATGGAATTTATAATTTTATCTTATTTTATTTTATGTTATGTTGTGTTGATAATTTAGCCAGTGTTGTATATTGTCACGGGTAAACATTCAAATCAGGTGGAATCTTGTATTCGTATTTATTTTACATTTTTATATACAATTATTTTATATTTTCATAAGTTTAATAGTTATTAAATAATTGAGGTGTAATAATGGTGTTCAATTAATTTAATTTAAGAAATTTTCTCTTATGTTGAGCTCGAGAGGTTCGACCTTGGAACTTGCCTGAGACCTATTAAAATAGGCGAAGACAATTTAACACCTCTCCAGTGCCTACCATAAATTTTAGGTAGGAATTTTGAATTTCTTTTATGAAATTGCAACGCATATGTTCTAATTGATATCCCGATAGTATACATCTAAGTAACATATTCAACATTATAACTGTGACCTCCTTTAAAGGTAATAGTTAGTTTGAGTTGTGATGGGTATTTTGATGATGTTCATTGTAACAAGGCATTTAATATTTTAATTTTGTGAATATTATTTAATAATTAATTTTGGATGTTCTACCTTAGGAATTAATAACCATACACTTCTTTCGAAATGTAACCTTGATGTTATCAAATATGTTTTCAAAAAAAACACCTGCATTATTTCATATTAGGATAGAATACCCTACATTAGGACAAGGAGGTCGCGAGACCATCCTCCTTGACCTAGGTACCAATAAGATCTGCCTAGCAGATAAAAATAGCAAAAAAAACTATACCCTTTTATGAATGTGAAATTGCAAAAAGAAAACTATATGTTAAATCCGAATGTCTACCTCAATTTTTTATAGAATTTTATTATGTACACAAGAAACATTACAATGCTAAGGACATATGAGTGATGACGATGTGATCAGGTAGCATCACCGTCATTAATGCCACCACCGTCGTCATCATCATCCCCATCGCCACCACCATCATCATCGTCTCCACCGAGACCATCATCAATACCAATCGCTACAGCACCGGAGTTGACTGTGATAATGAACTCATTGGAAGCCTTATTGGAAACATTAAAAGGGTCAACTATGGCTAAGACCAAAGAAGAACTTCAACCCTTAGCAACCAATTCAGCGGAATCAAAGAATTTTGAGTATAAAACATCAAAAGCAGATATTTCTAGGGAGCTTCGGAAAATTAAACTCCCAGAATTTTTAGGAGGTCGAGCAAGTGAACGCGCTGAGGCATGGTTAGAAGGAATGAACAGAGGTTTTAGATTAAGAGAATATTCTTCTTCTGCAAAAACAAAAATTGTTGTATTTCAGTTAAAAGAAAGTGCCTTGATTTGGTGGGGAAATCTAGAAAAACAATCGCACTTCACAACGGATAATGTCCCTTGGGAATTGTTTAAGGAAAGATTCCGCACAAATTATTTACCTCCATATTTTCAACAACAGCAAGCTAGAGCCTTCCATACATTAGTTCAAGGTAATAAAACAATGGAAGAATATGAGATAAGGTTTATGGAGCTTGTAAAATACATTCACTACTTAGATTCTGACGAACGTCAAGCTAAACGCTTCATATTTGGGTTAAATCCTCACATCAAGGCCTTGGTGAGCATGTGGAAACCATCATCAGTAGCTGAGGCGGTAGAATGTGGCCGTTATGCAAAAGAACATCTAGGAATCAAAAAGGATGTAGGGCCACCAGAACCTTTACAATCAGGATTTCCAAGAAAGACTCCCCGAAATTCCTTCAAGGGAGGTAGCTCAAGGCCACCTTATGGTAATAGATTTACCCCAAGAAATGTAGGAACAAGAGCTCCCATGGCAGTTAATACTATAGCTGCTGAATCATCCAATACCAATCCACGAACATCTCATGGAAATACTAATAGAGGAAGAAAAACGAGAGGAAGCAACATGAGAGAACGAAGTTCTTATTCAAGAGGACCAACGCAGGTTAATTGTTGGGGATGTGGAGAACCACATTTTCAACGTGATTGTCCAGAAGCTTCATCAAGTATATTGCATAGCACTGGAAAGGAATCAATATCAAATAATCAAGGTAATCATAGAATTCATGCAGTAGTCAACAATGACCAAGCAGCACATCAATCCACTGTAATGGAATCTTCAAGTATTATTAATGGTATAAAACTCAAAATCTTATTTGATACTAGTGCCATAGATAGTTTCATTTCGTCATATGCATTAAACAAATGTGGGTTGGCAGCTCACAGACAAAATGATTTCAGATAGGTAGAAATGGCCTCAGGAAAACTCCAATCCGTAGACTTAAGTGTGGATCAATGCAAAATTGACCTAGGGGTCTATACGACTAAACTGAAAGTTTATGTCATAGCCTTAGGAACTTATGATCTTGTCATAGGTATGGATTGGCTAGAAGCTCATCAAGCTTGGGTAGACTGTTATGGGAAAAGAATTCTAGGTATAAATGATGAAGGAGAAATTATCCAAATTCAAGGAACCAAGAGAAAAGTATCTTTACACTACATATCCGCAATGGAAATGAAATGTTGCTTAAGAAAAGGTTGTCAGGCATATGTAATTCAAGAAGTAAAGAAAAAGGACCATCCTTAGAACAATATCCGATGTTAACCGAATTTCCAGATGTATTTCCAAAGGAACTACCAAGATTACCCCCTGTAACTTGTAAGAGAGCTAGATCTCACAATAGAAGGCCTAATCAATAGTTCAATGTCATAAACCACTCCTAATCCATCTCTCTCCGTCTGAGAATCCCTACTCCAATTCATTTGTTTGTATTGGATGAATAATACTCCAAAATCGAAAGGAGAAATCCGAGCCATATTTTCTATGGATATTTCCATTTTTGAATAAGAAATATTCCTGGCGATGATATATTACTGTCTATCGGAACAATAAGTTAAATGAAATAATTATTTTTCAATCTATCTTTCCTCTCTCATAAAGGAGCTGGAATCCTGCTTAGGATCATTAGAAAGTGCATGTGCATAAATACAGCAGTAAGAAGGGGTAATATGAAACCTGGTACGCAACCAATCTCTAAAACACCTTATATAATGATAGTTCCAGAACTTCAAGAATTACAAATTCAGTTGAAGGAACTATTGGATATAGGACATATTCGACCCAGTATATCGCCTTAGGGTCCTCTTGTAATATTTGTCAAAAAGAAAGATGGATCCTTAAGATTATGCATAGATTATCGAGACTTGAATCGAGCTACAGTAAAGAACCGATATCCTATGCCTTGAATTGATGATCTTTTCGATCAAATGAAAGGAGCTTCTGTCTTTTCAAAAATTGATTTTCGATCAGGCTATCATCAGCTAAGGATTTTAGAGAGCGATATTTCTAAGATTGCATTCCGAACACATTTTGGACATTATGAATTTACTATGGTACCATTTGGTTTAATAAATGCACCAGCAGTATTCATGAATCTTATGAACAGTGTTTTCCGCAAGTATCTTGGTCAATTTGTACAAGTCTTTTTAGATGATATACTCATCTATTCCAAGAATGAGAAAGAGCATGAAGATCATTTACGGATAGTGTTGTCTTGCCTCAGAAAACATCAGTTGTATGGAAAATTATCCAAGTGTTTGTTCTTTCAGGAAAAGATTCATTACTTAAGTCATATCATATCAGGTGAAGGAATCTCAGTAGACCCTGAGAAGGTAAAAGTAATCATGGAATGGCCAATACCAAAAAACGCACATGAAGTACGAAGCTTCATGGATTTGGTCGAGTTCTACTGAAGATTTGTGGAAGACAAAGACAATGGAGTGAATTCCTAAGTGAATATCACTTTGGAATATCATATATTAAAGGAAAAGAAAATGTAGTGGCAGATGCTTTAAGCAGAAGACCCCGGATATTCTCCCTCATACCTATCAAAGTAGACTTAAGGCAACAAGTACTAGAACATCTCATAAAAGATAGCTGGTATTTAAAGGTAAGATCTAGTCTTGATAGTAAAAAGCCGAAAGAATCTAAATTTGAAGGATATGAACTAGAAGATGATGGAATCTTATGATTTCATGGAAGGATGTATATCCCTGATAATAAAGATCTTCGAGACACCATCCTTAAGGAAGCCCACAGAGTAGTATATTGTGCACATCCTGGAGTAAAGAAAATGTATACAGATACTAAGAAACTATTCTTCTGGTCAGGTATGAAACGTGATATCATTCAATTTGTTGCAAAATGTTTGGAATGTCAACAAGTAAAAGCAGATCATTGTCATCCAGCGGTTCTCTTACAACCTCACGACATTCCTATGACTAAATGGGAAATCATTTCTATGGATTTCATCACTAGACTACCTCCTACTTCTCAAAGACACAATGCCATTCTAGTAGGAGTGGATAAATTAACGAAAAGCGCACATTTCATTCCCATAAGAGATACTTACGAAGTTGTTGACATAACTTGAGTATTCATAAATGAAATTATCAAATTTCATGGAGTGCCTAAGAAGATTATATCAGATAGAGATTCACAATTTACTTCAAGATTCTGGACTTGTATGCAGTCAGCCTTAGGAACTCAACTAAATTTGAGCACAGCTTATCATCCTAAAACCGATGGGCAAACAGAAAGTGTAAATCAAGTACTTGAAGATATGTTGAGGATGTATGTTATGGATCAACAATCACACTGGGAAAAGTACTTATCCTTCGTCGAATTTGCGTACAATAACAGTTACCACAGTTCAATTGGAATGCCTCCATTTGAAGCACTATACGCAGACCTTGCAGAACACCGTTAAGTTAGGACAGGTTAGAAGATCGAGTGATAATAGGACCAGAATTAATCCAAGAAATGGAAGAGCAGGTAAGACAAATTAGACAGCGGTTAAAGGAAGCACAGGATAGACAAAAGAGTTACGCTGATGCTCACAGAACTGATAATAAGTATGAAATAGGGCATCAGGTTTTCATCTACATCAAACCAGATAAAAGTACTATTTGATTCAGAAAAGGAACAAAGTTGACACCCCGATTTATTGAACCATTTAAAGTCATGGAAAGAGTTGGACCTGTCGCCTATCGTCTTGCACTGCCACCTCATTGACATAAAGTTCATAATGTATTTCATGTATCTGTATTAAGACATTACATAGCTGACCAATCTCACAACCTTCAATGGAAGGAACTGCAGGTATCGGACGAAGGAACCATATCGGTCGAACCATTACGTATACTGGAACATAGAGTTCGACAACTCAAAAATCGTCTAGTAGACCAAGTTAAGGTCTAGCGAGACAAGTATAGTCCTGGATCAGCTACTTGAGAAGATACAGAGAACATATGTCAAAAATACCCTAATCTGTATCAATTTTGAAGAACTTTAAACTATGTTTTGTATATATTTATTTTACTGTAAATCAGAGGCTCGGAACCATTTTGAATGATCATATATAAACGTGAATTTTCATGACATAATATCTGTTTAAATTCCGCTGGTACATGGGTACCAAGACGGAATATGTTAATTGATCTTACTAAATTATAGTTGTCATAGTAAAGTTTAAAATATTTAAGTGATTTTGCTTCTGATGGTAATTAAGATATTATAATTCTGTTTTATTTAGGCGTATCAATATGATTGATGAGATAGAAATCAAAGAATAATTACATTTTAATATGAAATGCAATGACATGAATACAATATGGCAAAGTATGTTATACTGTAGTTGACATGTGTGAATTATACACAAGTTATTTGTTTTCGAATATGTTAATGCACATTTTATAAATACATGGACAAGTGTTTATGATTGCAGATAATATTCGTTACCAAAATGACCACGTGATGACAGAAACGTCAGAACAATTAAGGCTCAAAGAGATTCTATGATAGGGTATTAATCCTAATTCCACTAGGAGGGGTGGAGGTGTTGCCCACCGTTTATCCTCCGAACCCTGGAGTCATGAAAGGACTGTGCGAATCACGCTCCCCTAGACGTGTGATGATGACTACTGAATGCCTACTGGGAATCAGGTCAGTATAGCCGACGTTATCATCCTTAGAGTTTATGAATGGTTAGGTCAGTACAACTGACGCCATGGCATACTCTAGTAGAGGACAGATAGGATGGGGCAGAAGAGATTAGGAAGGATAGGATGATTTTGTAATAGCTTGGGGACCTGATTGAAGTGAGACATGTTCATTAAAGTTGTAAACCTAAAAGTATTCAAAAACACCAGTTTTATAGTGTCTTCACATTAAATAATAATTTAACCTCAATGCACAATCCTAAGAAGAATGCACTAATTGCTATCATAAGTAATCATATAAAATAAAAACTCTAACTTCGGGATGAAGTTTTCTGAAGGGGGAGTGTATGTAACGACCTATCTATAAATATAGAGAACGCAAGAATAATAGCAGGCATATGATGCATTCATATGATAGCTACATATGCATGTGTCGCATACACCGCACTAGTATTTATATACTAAATTAACTATAAGTATTAAATATCATGACACTTCTTCGAATAGAAGTTCTACTCACCCATCAACACCCATATTGCTTAATGTATCATGATTAATGTGTAAATACTAAAATTTAAAATGTATAACATAAACATACTCTAAAGGATAGATGTAAAATTAAGTAAATCCTAAAAGATGGCTATATAAATATTATTCAGATATTATAAGTTATATTAATACATTAATAAAATATTAATATAATAAATTAATTAAAATGGTACTTAGTATAATCTTATAATCTTTATATTAAAAATAGTATTTTAGTAAAACATAACGAAATACAATTTATTAAATCATAAAAGATATATATACGTGACCATAAAAGAAATATAGGATAGGATACGTGACATGGAAAGGTGTCACCAAGAGGCTAAGTGGTGGGCTGTTGGTGGAAGAGCAGCCACCGCCAAGAAACCAGATAAAAACCACCGAGCAGAATTTTTGAAGGGAGCCGGGAGGAAGGAAAAGAACGAAGGAAAGGGAAACTGAAGGAGGAAGGACATCATAAACTAAAATTACCCACAAGAAGAGCACGGATTGTTCTAAGGTTTCTGGGCACGGGGGAACAGTCTACTTCAACTAAAAAGCTTACTGGACTGAGTAGCGAGTTTCTGCTCAGTTTGGCTGGGTGGATTCGGTCTTTTAGTAACCGAAGCAGAGTAACTGGAGGCATCATCAACTGCAACTGCACAGGTAAATACCCTCATTAATTCTATTAGTTAATTTGTAAAAATTTCAGGAAATTAATTACAAGCTCATGAATCTGCTTTATGGTCCTGTCAATGCTTCAGGAGGTCCTAATTACAAGAGCAGGCCGAAAGCAACTCCATTGATCAACTCCACGAACATTTCAGATATGGCTCAGACGAACGCAAAAGAACTAATGAACTATTGCCATTGATGTTCAATCAGAACACCAAATTTATGCCTCAGAAGGGGCCACAGATGAAACCCTTAAATAAGCCTCAGAAAACTTCCAAAAATACTCTTCATATAGGGCACAGATATGTCTTCAAAACAGTAAGAATCACCAACAAATAATAAGCAAGGATACCTGAGCGAATTCAGCTTCAAGAAATGCCACAAGTGCGACTCGAGTTTACCCTCAGAACTGGCCGAAAGAGTCAACAACGAACCTCAGTCATGCCATGTCTCCTCTACGGCTGAAAATCAATGCTATAGAGCTGATCCAAAATGGGCAAAAAATGTGTTACAATATTGTTTCAAAGAGCCAAATTAACTCAAATGACTCTTCTTTAAGCTCATTATCTTGACTTTCAAACTCGCTAGCTTGACTGTCATGTACCAATGCCTAGGCTAGACATCTTAACAACCTATATAGTGCTCCCTCTCGAGCACCAATCACTTCTGCTAACTCTATTCTCAACCCCTTAAACCATACAAGAACCTGACCATCTACAAATGTAACTCTATAACCTCTATCCTCCAATGTTGAGATAGAAATCAGGTTCTTCTTCAATCCTGGTACAAACAAAACATCTCATGTGTAAGGAATCTCCAGACTCTAGCTGAAGCGATGTTGTCCCAACTCCTTTCACTGCATACTTGGTTTTATCCCCAAGTTGCACCTGCAAAGTTGAAACTTTGTCTGTCAAATCTGTGAGAGAATCTTGAAAACCAGTCATGTGCCTAGAAACACCACTAAACACCAACCAAACATCACTGCCATTTGTAATAGTGCCTCTAAGAGAAGAGACAAAGAAATATTCCTTCGACTTCTTCTGTGGTGACTACACATCACCATCATCAATATCAGCCACTAATGCATGTTGCTTTCCTTTTCTTTCCTTCTGAGGGCACTAAGAGGCATAGTGACCAAAATCATGACAATTGAAGCACTTGATCCTTGACATATACTTTTTCTTTGGAACTAGAGCTGGTCTTTTGCCTGTATTCTTCTTATCAAACCTTCCACAATCTCTTCGTCCTTTTCCTTTCCTTGCCTGAGTTGCAAGGGCTCGAGTTTCTTCATCCTAAGGTCTCTGCAAGTTGTTCCTAGACAACAATCTGGCCTCCTCTTGGACACAATCAATACATAGTTTCACAAACTTGGGCAGCTTATCTCAAGCACAAATTCCTTGAACAAATGGATCCCATGAGGAAGGAAATCCATTGAGAGTCACTGTTACAAAATTTGCATCATCATTGGCATCTCCATTGGCTCTAAGTTCATCTCTAAACTGAGGGACTCACATAAGATAGGAGACAACATAATCTAATTTAGTCATCATGACACTACGATGTTGATGCCTCAATGTTAGTTTCCTACTAGTGTTGCTACTCTAGGAAGGTGTCATCCAAGCTCCCTACACTGTGAAGGTGGTATCTGAGCTCCCTACACTGTGAAGGTGTCATCCAAGCTCCCTGCACTGTGATCTGATGTTTTAAAGGTTAGTGGAGAATGGCTTAAGTTCTGAGGCATTCCATGCGAACTTCTGAGGCTACTTGCGCTAAAGCTCTGAGGATCAAAGTGAAGTTTGTATCCAATATTGGTGGCTCTCTCTCTGATTCCAAAGCCCACTCTAATTCAAGGAATTTAAGGACCCAGTAAATCTTTATGGCATGCACGTATAAAAATATGCAAGCCTCTCTGTGATGCATGAGAACGTCCTTGTGGTATGATGTGCGATGACACTTGCGAACTCTGAGAGGTACAAATTTGAGAGCCTCTGTAACATCAATTGCCTGAATTGCGGACCTGTGTCGCTTATTGGAAGACATGTAATTTTTGCAAGCAAGCCCTCTCTACGTTATGTGAGCAATCTGTGTCATATTCTTAAAATCGACCTGGCTGAATTGATGCTGGTCTAAAATTATGGGCATTTGTTCTCAGAGTGATAAGGCTACCGAATGACATTAAAGTCATTTCTGCGCTAATGCTGAGGCATTCCAGCTACTGTAGTTTTGATTTATGTGAACTCTTTGATCTCTCCTTTTGATCCATGAAAAGGAAAATGCATTGATGTTTTGAATCCAAGTCTATAAGAACTCAAGTACTAATGAGTTTCAGTTCTGATCTCTGAGGTGATCTCCTATAATAATTATATAGGTATATATATAAGAGAAAAGAAACTTCACTGATAAGAATAACTGAGATATAGCATTAAACAACGCCTATGATCAACTAATCGAGGGGTATTACGTCCTTTCTCAATATCTTGATGAAGCTACTGGACCAAAGGTGAACAAATAATAGGCATCCTAATTTTTGAGGTTCTTTACCATAGTGATGCTCGACATAGAAGGAGGGGAAGGTTGTGTTTCAATAAGGCTACCTATTCGATTGCAGGACAAAGCCAACCCTATTGTCAATTAGATATTTTTAAAGCTTTATCTTGTATCTACTGTGTTCAAACCTGCAATTGTCGTATTTCTTGGTGCTATTATTGAAGTATCATGACCGCAGCAGCGACTTTATCTTGGTCGACTTTATCAAATTGTGTGATCAAAATTTTGGAGTAGGGGTTGATGGGGTCATCTTTGCTATGTCTAGAATTAATGGCACTTACTCCATGCAAATATTCAACTCTAATGGCAGTGAACCTAAGATGTGCGGGAATGGAATGCTCTTTTTATAGCAGGAGTTGGTCTAATTGTTTCCAAGCATCATGTAGATAGATAGGTGATGGTTGATATGGGTCAACCAATTTTCACTGTTGTAGATATGCCTACCTAGCTGCCAAATTGGAAGGCTGAAGGAATTGTTAAGGCTGAATTGTTGGTGGATGGGAAAGCATGGATAGTTTGAAACAGGTCTACTTTCATTGCCAATGGTCATGCTACTAGAGATTCATGATTTGAAGTTATGATGCCTCTCTGAAATTTGCTCCATTAAATAGAATCAAGGTCATTCTTAAAGACCGAAACTGATCTTACACCTGTTGAGTCTTTATGGCTTCTAATCAAGGCCTTGCAAGACTAAACATGTTGACCTATTTTGGATTTACCCTAGTGAGGGTGTGAAACTTGAAAACCCTGAGATTGATAGCAGGAATGGAATTCAAGGATGTTGATCAAGAACAATATCAGCGGTTGAATTCAAAACCCTATCAAGTCAAAACAGGTTGAAAAACCAGGGCCTGTGGACAGATTGATTCTTCTTAAATAAAGGAACCCTAGCCTCTAGAAGATCTGATTTTTGGTGATGAGTACGATTTGCAGGCTGAATGCAAGAAGGCTGAAGATTAAGAGGGAGTTTTCATGTTCACAATAGATAAGTACCTTGAACTTCTTTCTTATATACCGTTATTGATGATGTCATCAACGATGATGTTGATTTGGATGAGGTCAATAAGAAGATGTGGATTTCTTAATGATATCGTTTTTCTTGATGATGTAGACTTGTAAATGGTGTGGACTCCTTGTTATGGACTTCTTGATAATGTGGATTTGCTAATGATGTGGACCTCTTGATAGTGATATAGACTCATTGATAATGAAATGGAACGAGGTTGTTGATAATGATGTGAATGGGGTCAACTCCCTGATAATGTGAACGAGGTTATCTCCTTGATGAAGTGGACAAAGTTGATTGGATCTAAAAAAATAAGATCAAGAGGGAGCTGCCACACTCTCAAGAGATAAGTACTTTTGGCTATTACTATTGTTGTTTTTAATCATTAGTCTCTTGTCCTTGTGTATCTTGCTTGGATAGAATTGTTCTTCCACATGAGGATTGCAAGTGCATATTGAAGACTGCCAAGGCGGTGGCAGCAGATAAATAAGGATGGAAGAACAAATCCAAGAATACTCATGATTGAATAGGCCTTTGGACTCAGAGGGAGCAGATAAGATTAGCCTAATCGAAGCATGTCTTGATCCATGATGTAAAGAAGTTAGTTGTGCCAAAGATGAGTTTGACTTTTTTGTTGTGTTCCTAACAAGGATTGAGGTCCTCTTCATCCTATGTAAGAGGAAGTTGATTGAAAGTACTATATGAGCCTGGCAAAATCTCTACTGAGGATTGTGGCATAATGGATTGTGAGTCCATGAACACTTGATGAAAATTTTCCGGAAGATGCGAGATTTTGTTGTTGATTTGATGACTCCCTATAGTTAGCTCATTCAATCACCTGATGCATTAAATTGCTGACACTATTTGAACTAGATGTATTCTGAGTGTTGTATTCGTTTGAATGTCATGGATGGTCCTGCTGCATGTAGCACAATTAAAGCCGGAAATGTAGCTGACTCGGGAAGTTGGTTGTTGATGATCGCTTCTATAAGAAACCACCTATTGTCTGTTAATTGTCAATATTTGCTTTTGTGAGCAGCCTCTTAATGTCTGTTGGATTCGATTATGGCACACTTTTCTACTGATAAGTAGGTTGCTAATATTTGCTTCTATGAAAAGCCACTTGTTATCTGTTGGATTGTTTGCCTCTATGAGAAACCCCAGCTGAAGTTGAATAGTTGTATGTTGTTGCCCACTGATATAGTACTAAAGTCTGCCATGACTACCTTTCTGTTATTGAGTTGGTTGTTGATGATTACGTGGATGGGCTAAAAACGTTAGGCAGAAAACGCACATCAGGGTGTTGCTTTAGCCTGGAATCTGCCATGATTTCCTGAAAGAGCAAGAAGTTGAGATATGTCACACTAAGTACAACCGAGGCAGTACATACTGCAGCTAGTATGGCTAGTTGTGAGGCAGTATAGCCACAGAATCTCCTCGCAAAGATGTTTGATAATGTGCTAGATTCGATCTTCATATTGTGACTATCAAAGCAAGATCAGATTTTTTGAGACACATTGACATCAGGTACCACTACTTCAGAGATATGGTATAGGGAGGAGCAATGAGGCTCCAACACATCTCAACAGATGCGCAGGTTGCAGACATTCTCACTAAGCCTTTGCCGAAAGCAAAGTTGTTATTCTTCATAGAGCAACTTGGAGTGCAGGAGAATGTATCCCTCCTTGAGAGGCAACACTACTGATTGAGAACATTGAGCATATGCTCTCCCCCAGTTTTTTGACTAGCCATGGAGTTGGTGAGGGGGGATGAGCAATGAGGCTCCTAGGTGTGAAAGTACTCCTTAGAGCCATGGACTTGGCTAAGTACATGCCCCAGTATGCATCCTACCCGCAAGTCACCTTTGTGCCTTTATTGACCATGGGCCATGGACTTGGTTAAGCTTGCTAGGATTGTCGCCAATCTGGCTAGTGGGTGAGGAGACTTAGGTGTGTGATCTTTACCAAAGTCGGACGTGACTGCCACAGACTTGGTTAAGGTAAATTGCACTCCCTAAGCATTGGATGCAGGTGTTCTACCACTTGATTGTTGAGGATCAGTTAGTGGACACGGGGTGTGTGCAATCTTTACGAAGTCATTTAAGACTACCATGGTGATAATTTAAGGCAACAATGGTATGTTTTATGTTTTAAAGCAATTTTACTTCAATTTCTTTATTAGCCCAATATTAATATTCAGATTAGCAATCACATCAACATGATAGTAAAATGCAGATAGAACATAAACATAAACAGTAGAAGACAAGCCAAGACAAGAGGACACAAGATGTGGCACCACTCCAGCCAGGGACAAACTCCAATGTGGGGAAAGCCTAGATCAAATCTTCTTTTAGTCTTCAATAGTTCAGTAGAGAGATAGTGCAATTTACAATTCTGATAATTTATAACAGCAACAAAAGAGCCCTAACCAGAAAAGTCAACGCTGGTCAATAGGGTAGATTTGACCCTCAACAAATCGGTGAACTTCAGGCAACTTCAGCTTCCAAACAGTAAGATAAAACAACCCTCAAAACAGTCAAATTTAGCCCAGTCAATTTTTGGTCAAACAACCCACTTGCGATCAGCCCTAATTGCAGTCAACTCCGGTCAACAGTCAGTGTTTATTTTTGTGCCCATAAATGTGGCCTGCCCAAACAGAGATAGCCCTCACAAAAACGTAGTCAAAGGTGGTCAACACATGTTGGTCAACGTTGGTCAAACTGTCTAGAAATTCGGTCTCTTGAAATTTCGGCCCTCTGTAATTTCGGCCTCCTAAAATTTTGGACGTGTGGAGAGAGAGAGGCCCAGAAATCCGTACCCAATCAATGAGGAGAGAGAGAGAGAGAGAGAGAGAAGAGTGGAGATGAGTGCATCTAAATGAGGCAAAGTCACCTTCTATTTATATGCAATGTTGAGGATGAATAGACTGACTGTTGGGCTTTTGAGCCTACATAAGTTTGCTAGCCGACCTTGACAATTTGACCATAATCAAACTAAATTCATAACTTCATTTTTACATGTCAGAATCGGATGATCTCTAGATCAATCCTACACCTCTAGGAGAGAGGAATCCAAGAAAAATATCAATTGTCATAAAATTCAACGTTGGTCAACAGGGCATAGTTGACCCTCAACAAATCGACCAACTTCAGTCAACTTCAGCTTCCAAACAGCAAGATAAAACAACCTTCAAAATAGTCAAATTAAGCGCAATCAAATTCTGGTCAAACAACCCACCTGCAGTCAGCCCTAACTGCAGTCAACACTCAACGTTTAGCCTTGATTTTTGTGCCCATAAATGTGGCCCGCCCAAACAGAGATAACCGTTACAAAAACGCAGTCAAAGGTGGTCAATGCTTGGTCAAATTGTCTAGAAATTCGGTCTCTTGAAATTTCGCTCTCCTGAAATTTCAGCCTCTTGAAATTTCACTCTCCTGAAATTTTGGATGTGTGGAGAGAGAGAGGCCCAGAAATCCATACCCAATCAATGAGGAGAGAAAGAGAGAAGTGTGAAGATGAGTGTGTCCAAATGAGGCTAAGTCACCTTCTATTTATATGCAACATTGAAGATGAATAGACTGACTGTTGGGCTTTTGAGCCTACATAAGTTTGTTGGCCGACCTTGACAATTTGACCATAATCAAAATAAATTCATAACTTCATTTTTACATGTTAGAATCGGATGATCTCAAGATCAATCCTACACCTCTTGGAGAGAGGAATCCAAGAAAAATATCAATTGTCATAAATAAGGTGACCCATGTGGAGTTTGCCCTAGTTTCCAATTTTAACACTCCCTCTCAACTAGGGAGAACTCCATCTGCTAATCCATTTGCCAATCTGTACTATCTCTACCATCAATGCACTACTCTCCTTTGCTAAACTATGAAGAAGAAGTGATTGAGAATGTATCATACTGTTCTCTATTGACCCAAAGTTATTCCCAATCAAAAGAGTGTCTCATACCACTCTTACTGACCCGAAGTCAGTTCCAATCAAAAGGGAGTGTCTCATACCACTCTTATCGACCCGAAGTCAGTTCTAATTGATCCCAGATCAATATCGGTCATCCTAGCATAGGGAGTATGGCAGTACACGATGCGTCCATCGGTAGTACTATGGGCTCTATCCTCATTTTCCTACTCATTGGCCAGATAAGATGTACTTCCCATGAGTCCCAAACTGCATGGGTAGGATGTCTCAGCAGGGGAAGGATGAACCACTTGTCCTGACTACATGTCGCCATCAGGTATCAGAGGGGAAGGATGATCTTGAGAGTGATCTTTTATTCCACCATTATGTACTTAGAGGGAAACCCTTGCACTTTTGGATTGACCTATTCTCCTTCTCCTAGGGCTCCCTTTGACTTTGAATGGATATCATGTTTTCCCACCTCCCACCCACTTCACCCCCCATCTGATTATGTCCACATTCACTTTGGGTTTTGTTTCATGAGTAATCATACTGGCAGGCATATGTATATTGATACAATGATATGTTGGTTGCAATGGCTTTATGATTACATTTAGCATCAACATTACCATATGCATGTGAGGGTAGGATGCATTGCGTGATGATTTTTGCATTAGAACTAACCGCATATGATGTTTCTCATGATAAAAATAAACAAATAAAAAATTTGCATATTTTATTTCTGGTTGATTTATGCGCTAACATTAAGCATGGGTGATCATAAGACACTGTGAAAAGCATGCTGCCCCGTGGCTTTGATCTTTGACATGTACAGATAACAGGTCTACAATGACCAAGAGATTGTTGGAGTACTTGTGACCTCTCATTCGAGCAGCCTCGTCCACTTCTTCGAGAGATCACGTCCCAGTTGGAGCCAGATGTACCCACCACTTTGTGGTGATATCCCCAGGAGAAATTTTTCTCCATGATGAGCCTCAACCGGCAGCTAGCAGCCCCTTGGTGCCTCCTACTAGCTCGTTGTTCCATTTCTCTGCCACCTGAGCCAACCATGTGGTCCCTCACCCACCTGTATTGATCGTATGTTTGAAGGTGGGCGTCCTGAATCTAAAGGTATGTTTTGTCATTTGATAGTTGAGTATTGGGTTTATTTAATATGGATACTTCTGGGTATGGATTGATGGGGGGATTCGGTGGAAAGAGTGGGCTTAGTTTGTATTCTTGTCTCCTTGATCTCTTTCGGTTGTTACCCTTGGATGTTAGTCCTGTGAGATCTCCTTTATTGACCATTGGTTTCTAGGGTGGTACTACTTGGGAAAACCTGACTTTGGGTTCTATCCACACATATTACTCCCTTTCCACTCACTATACCCCATTCATGATTTCTACCACTTGGGTCCACATAGGGCTAGCCTCCCCATCCCCTTGCCCCCACCTTGGATTAGGCCTAGAATGATGCCCTGGAGGTTGAAGCAACTAGAAAAGAAGAAAAAGCATAAATGGCCACATTTAACAGGAAATTGTACCACAAAATGCAAAATATGGTTAGGCACGTGGGAAAATGCCAACACATGAGCTCTTCTCCATCCATGGCCATCACCTTAGTTCCATAGGCCCTAGATGAGCCTCCTTTATCATTCAGGAATCCATGATTGTCCCAACCCCTGGAGGGCAATGAATTTCCCTACCTCAAAAGGGGTAATCACTAGTATATTATACACATCATGCCCTTGTCCTTTGAGGCCTGAGCAATTAATTAACGAAAATTCATAAAAGGCAAAAGGCATAAAAAGAAGGTTGGAAAAATCAAGGTCAAGGTACCTCATGTACCATGAATGCTCCCTCCTATACATTATATACCCTGGGATGGGCTTCCCCTTATTTAGCTATGCCTATGCCCCATTATGTGGCCCAGGGTTGTCCCTCTCACTTATTTGTCACTTGCTACCCCCATTAGAAGGGTGTACTTTGGACATACTATCCCCTCTAAGGGTTGAAACCACCTAATAAGGTACCTGGTTAACCGCCTTTGGAGCTTGGAGACACTAGCACGTGCCAAAGCCCACTATGGAAGGGCATGCCATTATGAAGTGCCCACTTTTTTATCCATAGTTTGTAAGCTCTTTTACTCCATTATTCTAATGACTGATTGTACTAGAAGCCTAGGAGATGCATTGGATCCTATGCAGGATTGCAGGTGGTTTCCATTTGGGTTCGGTCTCCCTCTATGGAATCCTAACCCCAGAGGTCTACATTGGCACATGTAGGGGGTGTGCATAGAGATTTATTGGCCTCCACAACGGTAGACAACACTCCTCAGATCTTCATGGATGCTCGGATATTACTAGAAATCCACTTTTGGGATGATGATGATATGCTTGGTACATTATGCCCTGCAGGCCCCATAGGAGCTCCCCACTCTTGACAGGTGTCCCAGGACTTGTACGATGTCATGGAAGCATTCACTCCACCACTTGGACCTTTGCAGAGGATCTTCGATTCATATGGAGACCCATGGGGTCATCTATGTGCCCTCATACCCATTGGGAGCACCACAGGTTTACTACTTGGAGAACAAGGGGCCACCCCCTATCCATCATATTCCGAGGAATTTATTGTTGAAATTTGGTACCGGAGGACAGGTGGTTCTCTTAGGCTTTGATCTTTGACCTAGGGAAAAGTGTCCAAAAGATTTTAACTTTTCTCCTAAAGTAACTTTATAATTTTTATAAAGTTAAATCTAATTTAAAAGTGACTTTAAGTGATAAAGTTACTAAAGTCTAATTTTAAAGTGACTTTAATAAAGTTAATGTAAAATTAGAAAGGAAAAGTGACTTTGGAAATAAATGACTAAGTGGGTCTTTATTAAAGTGGGTTGAATTAAAAAATAGAAAGTGAGATTTAAAAGTGCATTTAATCTCAGCCATAGATCTAAATCTATTTCAACCATTGGATTTAGGGATCACCCAAAAGTCACTT
>APFE031472228.1:0-13168 GCA_000404065.3 Pinus taeda
AAGGAAATGTTGGCAATACTACATGCACTTAAGAAATGGTGACCCTACCTAATGGGAAGACACTTCAAGGTAAAAACGGATCATGATAGTCTTAAATACTTTTTAGAACAAAGATTATCCTCTGAAGAACTACAAAAATGGGTCACAAAGATGTTGGGTTATGACTTTGAAATCATATACAAAAAATGGAATCAAAATGTTGTGGCAAATGCACTCTCAAAAAAGGATGAGAATGTGGAAGCATTGTTGTGCGCCATTTCTATTATTCAACCAGATTGGATAAACGAAGCAAGGGAGGAATGGAAGAATGACGAAGAAATGTGGGAACTTATTCGAAAGTTACAACAAAATTCCAATACATCTGATACATTTAGTTGGAAAAATGATTCGTTATGATACAAAGATCGCTTATACCTCTGTAAGAATTCCCAACTCAAACAAAAAATTCTTCTGAAATTGCACGCTTCTCCCTTAGGAAGGCACTCCGGATTTTTAAAAACTTTCCACAAGGTTAAGAAGGAATTTTTTTGGGATGGCCTTTAATTGGATATTCAAAAGTTTGTGGCGAAATGTTTGGTATGCCAACAAAATAAAGCTGAAACAATTAAGACACTAGGTCTATTACAACCTTTATCCATTCCAAGCCAATGTTGGGAGGAGGTTTCAATGGATTTTATCACAGGTTTACCCAAGTCTGAGGGAAAGAGTGTCATCATGGTGGTAGTTGACAGACTTACCGAGTATGCACACTTTTGTGCATTATCACATCCATTTAAAGCCAGTACAGTTTCTACAACATTTATGGAAACAATTCAAAAGCTACATGGAAACCCAAAGATTATTGTAAGTGACAGAGATCCCATTTTTACAGGAAATTTTTGGACAGAATTATTTTCTTGTCTTGGTACTCAGTTAGCTCATAGCTCATCTTATCATCCTCAATCTGATGGGCAAGCGGAGATAGTAAACAAATGTTTGGAAGGATATCTACGTTGCTTTGTATCTAATAAACAAACACAATGGGTCAAACAGTTGCCTCTGGCTGAATGGTGGTATAACACTTCCTTCCATACTGCAACAAAATGACCCCATTTATGGCACTTTATAGATATCAGCCACCATCCATCACATCATATTTAAGAGAAAATTATAAGGTTCAAGCAGTGGAACATCACATCGAGCATCAACAACAAGTTCTCCAACTCTTAAAGGATAACCTCATGTTGGCGTAGAATAGAATGAAACAACAGGTAGATCAACATCACAGTGAAAGAAGTTTTGATGTAGGTGATTGGGTATTCCTACGGCTACAACCATATAAACAAATGTCCCTCAAGCAAGCTAAAAAGGATAACAAATTGTGACCAAAGTATTATGGTCCGTACAAGGTGTTGCAAAAGATTGGTACTATGGCATACAAATTTGAGCCTCCTGCAGCTTCTCGAGTGCACCCAGTTTTCTATGTTTCATGTTTAAAGAAGGTTATAGGCGACAAGCTCCCAGTTCAAACAATATTGCCAGAAATTGACGAGGAAGGAAAAATTATATTGGAACTGGAAGCAGTCATAGAAACAAGAACTCGCCAATCATGAAATCGATCCATTTCAGAGTATCTCATCAAGTGGAAAAACTTATCCGCTAAAGATTCCACATGGGAGGATGAGAATTTTATACATAAGCATCCAGAACTACTCAAGCGTTGAGGACAACACTTTTTTGAAGAAGAGAGGCATATTAGGTCCCTATAATACTAGTGATGCCCCCATTAATATTGTAATTGTATACCTTATTAATATTGTTGTGCCCCCATTGTCCCCATATTGTTATTACTGTGCCCCATAGAATTCCCTCTATTGTTATTTTTGTGCCTTTATATTATTATTGTTAGGTCGGCTTGGTTATATTGTGACCCCTTAGACTCCTATATATAGAAAGGAGGTTTTGTCATTTGAATCATCCAAGAATTTTTCATTTATGTAATGTAAAGGAGGTTGCCCCCTCGAAAAGGCTGAATTCTAAGGTGTTGATCTATTTTTTCCATCTTTTTGTGAGCTGGTTTCATAACAAACCTCCTGGTTCACATCCCCCATCAACCTGCACATAGGCGATGTAAATCCTTTTCTGCACCTAAGGTTCGTCGGGCTATGCTTGTGGCGAATCAAGGGTGGACTTGTAGGTATTCATGCGAGTTTTTTGTTCACTCTTTGAAGTGGCTACAAGTATCTTAGTGTTATGCCTTGCTAGGCCATCTTCACTAGTTATGTTTTCTTGTTGATGGTGGATTCCCTAGCTAGTGTTTGGAAACATTTGAAGTGTCCTATCCTATGACAAGCATGAATAACATGTACCAACTTGTCATAGGCTAATTGGCCTATACTTCTAACTTTATTGTTTGTAGAAATGAAGTACATTGCTATCCACAATTTCTGTAGTTGAGAATCTAATTTTTACCATATATTCACATAGAGATTAGAGTAGTTTATGGTGTTGCTCATATATTCTAATTTAGCATCTTGTGCCCATCATTGTGAATTGAATATAGGAGTCAACAAATAATTGTGTTTCATTAATGAGATTAAATTAGAGTCGTTATAATTGTATTGATGTGAGGGTTGAAGGAGCTAGGGTTTGTGACAACCAAAATCTAGAGAAGACATGATCTACTAGGGTTTAATATATTTGGGTGACAAGGAAATAGGATATGTGACGAACAGATAAGTGAGAAATTAATGGTCGGCTTGGTGGTATTCATGCTAGTTTGTTGGGCACCCTTTGAAGTGGCTACAAGTGGCTTAGTGAGATGCCTTCCTATACCATGTTTGCTAGTTATTGTTTGTAGTTGATGGTGGATACCCTATCTAGGATTTAGAAGCATTCCAAGTGTCCTAGTATTTTTCAAGCTTAATGGACATGTTGTGCCAACTTTTGATAAGCTAGATGGTATGTACTTGTAACTATGTTTGAATTTGTAACTTTTGATAAGCTAGTTGGTATGTACTTGTAACTATGTTTGAATTTTTATCTTGTTAATTTTTTCACTAATACTTAACCTATTTTGCAGTCATTGTTTGGATTGTTTGCTAACTCTTGTGTGGTAGATTTTGAAGAGCAATCTCCTGCAACATCTAGCAAGTGTTTGCAGGACCTTTGGCAAACGTTGGGGGTTCGATTTCCAAGGATGTCATGAGCCCTTTTGAAGCTTATTTTGGCCAAGTCGAGTTCACTAGGGGTCTGCCCATTTTCCTTTCTAAGCCATGGGCATTTGGAGGAAAGTCACACCTTGTTTCCCTTGCATAAGTTTTGTGAGATCTTGTTACTACTTTCTCAAGAAATGAAGTCTAGTGTCCAAGTTTCAAGCAATTATTGTGAGGACCCTCCTTGAAGTTTAGTTGAGGACTTTGAAAGGTCCTCTTCTCATTGTAATACTAATAAAAGATCTAATTTGTTTGTGGGAGCTTGAGATTTCTCCCATGGTATTCTATCTCCCCATTTAGAGGGAGTCTTCTCTTGGGTTGATTGACATTTGCATGGTTTAAGCTTTCATACTTCATTTACTTACATGCATGCTTTAATTGGGAATTAATACAACCTCAGTATCACATTTCATTAAGTTAAAGTTTGTTACAATTTCATTTGAGCTTTGCATTCTTTATTTCATTGTTATTTGAAGCTACAAGCTTACACTTTACTTTAGGCAATTCATCCTTTATATGCAAGCATTTAATATTCTTAACAAACTTTGATTCGTTTCCATTTACCTTGGTAAATTGTTTCATGAGCACTTGAATACATGCTTCAATTTTATGCTACATTGTTATCTTGAATATACCATGTTTGCTAGTTATTCTATGATAAAAATTCAAACATAGTAGTCTAATTGTCGAAGCAAGTTGTATACCTCCACTAATAATATTTTTGGTTTGGCTCAAGTAAAGGCAAAGGCAACACCAACTCCTAAGCCTAGAAAATTTACAGGAAAGTCACTTTTCATTCACAAAGTAAAGGAGACTAAGATAATAAGCAAGGTATGCCAAATGTAAACATAACCATCGAAGATAGAGAATCGCCCACCAAAGGATGAAGTCTTTTAGGATCAAGTGGCTCAATATCCCTCTTGAAGGCATGGTATTGTTGATTTGGAGTAGCATCGGACGTGCTCTAGGCCTCAAACTTTGCAGGGAGGCTCGAGCACATGTATGCCAAAGAACCCAGAAAGCATTTTGGGAAATTCCACCAAAAAACAATTTTATTAAAATAATTAATATTTTTAATGGGCCCCTAAGTCTAAACTTCGGAAATTAAAATATTAATGGGTATTAATCTAATCGTAAGTGTAACTTCTAGAAGAAGACAAGGATCAAGCTAAAATGATCTTAGCCATTCATTAGCTTTTAATCTGGGTCGTTGAATGTCAACGAGAAGATTATTTAAGGAATCTTGTGGGTCATTTGCAAAACACACCGAGAGATCAAGAGATCGAATTTCTGAAGTGAGAAGTTCTCAGGAGGAAATTCTAATCACACCTTGTCGTCAGTCGAGCATGTATCCATTGGGAACACCTTTTCGTGGTCAAGCACATCTAGGCGAGCCACGCCTTGTCTTCAGTCAGGTGCACCTCGACTAGGCACCCACGTCGTGTTGACTCTCCAATTTGTTCCAATCATTCCACCAAACTCATCTAGGGTGTGTTCTTCATGCACTTGTCTCACCGACTTCTTCCCATCGAACTCCCCTCGGGTGAGCTTTGTTGAGAAATCTAGGGCATTCAATGTTAACAATTTCTCTTCTTGATAATTGCTTTTGATATGCTTGTTCTTCAATTACTTATGATCTTTCACTTTGTTAGTCTATTAGCATGTTCTTTTCCATCAAGACAATTATCAAAATAAAGACAAGTGACACAATATATGGCTTCTCCAACCAGGGAGAAACCTCTCACCTCTAGAGAGGAAAACCCGATAAAATTCTTCTTCTAGATCTTCAACTGATAAGTACCAAGATCATGACACTGACCCTTGACTCTTAGTATCCTCTTTCAAGAACCTTGTCATTAACCTAGTCTTCTTTGTCCTTCCTTCTCTTGCTTCTTCTAGAGATACTTGGTCTCTACTTCTTATGGTGCACCTTCACAATTTCCCTAGAGAATCTCGGTCTCTAGGTCTTCTAGAGAAACTCGGCCTCTACTTCACTATTCCAGAGGATTCCTTCCTTCGATATCCGAGAAGAAACTTATTCACTACCTTGCAGAAGATTCCTTATTCGCTGCCCCATAAGATATTGCTGCCCCAAAAGAATCTACTTCGTTGTCCCAGAAGAATCTACTTCATTGTCCCAAAAGAATTTGCTTCGATTTTCCTAGAAGATTCTTCCTTCGATACCCTAGAAGAGTGTCCATTTTATCCTAAAGAAAACCCTTTCTTACTGCCTCCTTTTCGCACTTCCTTTTGTGCTTCTTTGTTGGAATTGAGTTCGAACTTGATGCTTAGAATGGAGGTCGAGTTCCCCTACTTATACCCCTCTTCTTTGGGTCTTTAGGCCGACTTGACAACTAGATGTAGGCCAACTTGTCTTGGTAGCTTCTTTCATGTTTGTAGGCCGAATTGGAAAGATTTTGTGACAAGTTCTTTGGAGGATACTTTACATAGACAAGATGAGCTTTTACATAGTGTAACATGACTTCATTTACATGACAATGACTCTTATGTTTTATGACTAGATGACAAATAAATCCTAAAGAATCTCAATGGGAGTCTTGACTCAAAAACAAAATCCTTGCTCATGAAACCCATGAAGCAAGTCAATACAATAATTTTCATTTATTTATGTCTCTTTACATAAAATCATAATTACATGTCATTATGAAGACCGAACCTAGTTACAACTTTCAACACACTCTTCGTGTCGACCAGGTCATTCCACCGAACTCGACTCCCCCTAAAAAAGGTGTGCTCAAGCGCCTAGCCTAAGGGCTTGATATCCCCTCGCCCCCTCACTTCAAAATGGTTGTCGTCCTCGACAAGGCACCCCTTGACAAACTTCTTAACCAAAGCCCGAAGATTGTCCTCATCATGAACAACCTCTGCATCAACTGTCTTCATCAATACAAAAGAATCTCATCTCCAACATACATACCATGTCTATTCATGTATCGAAACCTGTAAGAATGACATGTGTTGGATCCCCTAATGTAATTGACTAGTCAGGTAGCTAATTTGACAGTAGCATCAACTCCATAAGAACA
This sequence comes from Pinus taeda, assembly GCA_000404065.3. Lineage (NCBI taxonomy): Eukaryota > Viridiplantae > Streptophyta > Pinopsida > Pinales > Pinaceae > Pinus > Pinus taeda. Next base: position 6,242 of record APFE031472228.1, read on the forward strand.
CATGCACCCAAACATGTGCACCCATTGTCACCTCTTCCCTGTCACACAATCTTTCCTCAAGTTCTGCTCATCATGAAGTGCCATTCAATGGCATCTCAATTTCCCAGGGATCTCACCATCTCAAGCAAGTTCTAGTGAGCCTATCTCCTTCATGAGTTTCAAAAAGATGGTGGTGTGGGGAAGTCATACGACTTCCCTTTCTACATCACATGGCCATCTCTCTTTGTCTCCGAGAAGAATCCACCCATCCCTGGTATGAACCCTTCATACTTCTCTACAATGCAATTTATCAAAGGAGGATAGGAACACCTACCCATACTCTCTTCCATCAACTTCATTGAAACTGGATCTTTATGGCTTAGTGTCTTCACGGTTCAATCCTGGTCCACGAACATCCCTCCATCTTCATCCTCTTCTCGGTTTGATTCCTACTCCAAACTCTCAATCCATCTATCAACATCTTCTTCCTCCAAATCGACACTAGGGTAGTACTAGCAAAGTCAAGGAGAAAAATATTAGAGGAAGGATGTGTTGGATAAATGATTAAGCAATCCCATCGCTGCAGTCTACAAGATGCAACAACCAAAACCAACGTTCCAAGGAAGTAACAAGGAGGAAGGAGCATGTTGACTAAAACCATCTAGGAAGAAGTATCTCAAGTTGGGCCCTACTCATGATAATGACTTAGAGGGAATCAATCACTAGTGTGGTGACCAAAAATAGAGTTCAAAAAACAAGAAAATATAGAGAGAGAGAGAGAGTCAAAAAGAAAAGAATGGAAAAGACTAATTCCTGCCATTGGCATGAATGATTCACCAGTGGGAGACTACTATTGCATGCGAAAAATTCAAGCATGGTAATCTCATTGTCCAAAAAAGCTACATACATCCACTAATAATATTTTTGGGTTGGCTCAAGTAGAGGCAAAGCCAACACTGACTCCTTAGCCTAGAAAATTTACAGGAAAGTCACTTGGCATCCACAACGTAAAGGAGACTAGGACAATAAGCAAGGTATGCCAAATGTAAACAAAACCATTGAAGATAAAGGGTCATCCCCCAAAGGATGAAATATTTTAGGATCAAGAGGCTCAACATCCCTCCAGAAGGCATGTTGTAAGCCTCAAAACATGGTGAGGTTTCCCTCCTAAAAATAACTTCCCTCAAGCAAGCTAATTAGTAGCCTCAAAATCTAGAAGCCACGCCACTAGGGCACACCTCTGAGCTATGAGATTCCTGAGTACCCTGAGGTGTGCGACACCAGCGCACTTTCTCCTCAATGGTGAAACCAACTTGAGTTTACTAATGCTCGTACTAGGCCTCTAGCCCATGTACCCTATGCCAAGACTGATATCTTATACTTGCGAAATTCTTGTTCAATTAAATCTCACTACAATAGCCACTTCAAAGCTTAACTTCAATTAACTTAATTTCAACTATAATCGCATTCATTCATAAACAACACGAATCATGTACATAAATAACACTTCAATAAACGAGAGGGGGAACTCCCAAAACAATTTCCCAACTAAACTATGACTATAAAACTTCCATACACAAAACTTTGTTTTATAATGGACTTCAGTTTGATTGGGAAGAACTCCAAACAGTTCGCTAACACAAGCCCTTACAGATACAAATATACAATAACCCAGTTACAATGCTTCAACTAGCCATACACAACCAAACCCAATAAATATCCATGCTGTGTCCTTTCAACCTGCACACAACCTCGATACACAAATACCCTACGGTGTACCACTCTCATCAATGCACAAGCTTGCACAAATTCCTTCCGCAACTTTCTTTAGGGAGCGATTTCCTCCGTGAGACCCAACTCTCTTATTCTTTCGTTGTCTCCTTTTCTAGAGATGGCAGGTTGTTGATCTTCGGTTGATTGATGTTCTAACTCCTTTCATATCATCTTATATATATGAGTCACCCTCCATGAAAAGTTATGTCTCTTCCAAGAGACGTGTCGATTGGGCGTTTGAGCCGACCTTCCTTCGTTTGAGCCAACCATAAACTCCAAATTATGTCACATCATTTGTCGCATACAAACTTTCCTTCAGTTCAACTTCAGTCGTGTGCCTTCGTGTCTCATCCTCGGTCATGTACCTTCGCAACTCTGGCGAACGTGTCTCATCTCAGCACATATTATCTTCAATCAGGTGCATCTTGGCTAGGCGCACCTTGTCTTCGATTGGGTGCACTATGATAGACACCCTCGTCGTGCCGACTCTCAAATTTGTTCTTATCATTCCACCAAACTCATCTCAGGTGCGTTCTTCGTGCGCTCGTCTCACCAAAGTCTTTCCATTGAACATCTGAAGCGCGCCCTCCATGCCAACCAAGTCATTCCACCGAACTCGACTCGGCCTAACTCAGGCGTGCTCAGGTGTCTAGCCTAAGGTCTTGACATCCTCCCCCATGTCAAAATGGTTGTCGTCCTCAACAACACACCCCTCGGAAAATTTCTTAACCAAATCATAAAGACTCTTCTCATCATGAACAACCTTCACATCATTTGTCTTCATCAATACAGAAGAATCTCGTCTTTGACATATATCCCATGTCTATGCATGTATCGCAACCTGTAAGAATGACATGTTTTGGACCCCCTTGCGCAATCGACTAGTCAGGTAGCTAATCTAACTGTAGCATCAACTCCACAAGAACACATGCACCTAAACATGTGCAAACATTATCACCTCTTCCATGTCGCACAAACTTTCCTCCGACTATGCTCATCATGAGGCGCCATTCAATGGTATCTCAAGCTTCTAGAGGTCTCACCATCTTGAGGAAGTGACAATAAGCCCATCTCCTTCATGAGCTTCAAAAAGGTGGTGGTGCGGGAAAGTCATACGACTTCCCTTTCCACAGAACAATGCCCTATCACCTCGTCTCCGAGAAGAATCCACCCATACTTGGTATGAACCCTCCATACTTTTCTGCAATATACTCCTCTTCACGTTGATCCTCGATCATGTGCCTTCGCAAATCGGACGGGCGCATATTATCTTCAGCTAGGCGTGCCTTATCTTCGATAGAGAGTGCTCTGGTTGGGTACCCTTGTCGTGCTAACTCACCAAGTTGTTCCAATTATTCCACCGAACTCATCTTGGGTGTGCTCTTCATGTACCCATCTCACCAAAGTCATTCAACCAAACTCATCTTGGGGGCGCTCTTCGTGTTGTCCAAGTAATTCCACCAAATTTGACTCGGCCTAAATTGAGCACATTCGAGTGCCTAAGCCTGAGTGCTTGACGGTGGGAGGTCCACACGCGTCAAGTGAAAAGGGCCAAATATGTTGAAAGCTCCTCCAAAATAGCTCAAAAGTTCAAGGAGAGGTTTCGAACATAAGAACATATCCTAAAAATCATGAAAGTGACCTCCAAAAATTATGAAATGACCCTCTCCAAGTCAAAAATAATGAAGCCACATGTTCGCAAATAGCAAGTAGATGTGTCCGCAAAGGGTTGGGAGCTCTATTCCCAAGTAAAATAGCTAGAAAGATGATGAAATATGAGGTCGTTCAATGATATTAACCATGAAATGTCAAGAGGATGCCCATGCATGTAAAATTTGCCTAAATGGTCCTTAAATGAAGTGACCAATGTCGTCGCATATGTGTACTACCATGTCAACTATGAAATTGGCCCATGAAATGTGATGCCACATGAACAATCATAGAATCATCTCCCATTGTCCCAAGCCAAAACGTGTCAAATACATAAAATGGGGTCCATGCTAAACAAGCTAGATAATAGTAGTGTTAAAAAAGAAGCATATATGAAATGCAAAAAGCCTAAGAAGATTAGTTAGAATTGCGATAGTTATAATTCACTAAAAAAAAGAGATGTCTTGATGTTGGAGCTTGTTCAAGGATGTTTCCAAGGTAAGAATATATCCTCATAATCATCCAAGCGACCTCGTCAATTGCAAAATAGATGGAAATAAAGGACATCTAAAGTGGCAAAGTCCGTGAAATAGCTATGAAACTACGAGATAGCTATGCCCACTTCTAGCTACCTAGGGTGCAAGAGATACAAAGACTGGTAAAGCACCAATGAAGGCAAGATTTGGAAACACGATCACCATGGTAGCTCTAGCATGAGAAGAAGTGACTTTCGAAAGACAAAAGAAAAGGCTACATGAGACAATGCTATCACAAAACAAGCAAAGGTGTGAGTTGTGATGAACTAGTGACATACTAGTGAAGACAAAAATATCTAACATGAGTATGAAACAACCAAAACCAACGTTACAAGAAAGTAACAAGGAGGAAGGATCATGGTGACTAGAACCATTTAGGAAGAAGTATCTCAAGTTGGGCCCACTCATGACAATGACATAGAGGGAATCAATCAGTAGTGAGGTGACCAAAAATAGAGTTGACAAAATAAGAAAATATAGAGAGAACCAAAGAGAAAATAATGGAAAATACATTCCCATATTCCCACCATTGCCATGAATGATTCAGAAGTGGGAGACTATTATTCTATGACAAAAAAATTTAACATAGTAATCTAATTGTAATATTTTTGGTTTGGCTCAAGTAGAGGCAAATGCAACACCAACTCCTAAGCCTAGAAAAATTACAGGAAAGTCACTTTTCATTCACAAAGTAAAGGAGACTAAGATAATAAGCAAGGTATCCAAATGTAAACAAAACCATCGAAGATGGAGGTCCCCCAAAGGATGAAGTCTTTCAGGATCAAGTGGCTCAATATCCCTCTTGAAGGCATGGTATTGTTGATTTGGGGTAGCATCGGGGGTGCTCTATGCCTCAAAGTTTGCAGGGAGGCTTGGGCACACGTATTCTAAAGAACCCAGAAAGCATTTTGGGAAATTCCACCCAAAAACAATTTTACTAAAATAATTAATATTTTTAATGGGCCCCTAAGTCTAAACTTAGGAAATTAAAAATATTAATGGGTATCAATCTAATTGTAGGTGTAACTTCTAGAAGAAGACAAAGATCAAGCTAAAATGATCTTACCATTGATTAGTTTTTAATCTGGGTCGTTGAATGTCAATGAGAAGATTATTTAAGGAAGCTTGTGGGTCATTTGAAAAACACACCGCGAGATTAAGAGATCGAATTTCTGAAGTGAGAAGTTCTCAGGAGGAAATTCTAATCGAGTAGATTTCTTGCAGTTGAGGGGCAGGGATAGCATCCGGAGAGAGAGATTTTCTCAGCCGGAAAATCATCAACAAAGAGAGGCAGCGAGTGATCCAGCAGATTTCACGCAGAGGCTGACACAGGGCCACGCAAAGGCAGCGTAGAGAGTGAGAGAGAGTCTGAAATTTTGCAGCAGAGTTAGTTTCAAAAGCCAGGAGCCAGGGTGTGAGACCGGAAGGCTGAGAGCAGTGACTCCATATACCAAATTGATCAGTTGGCTGGGTGACGCAATGTCTAGAGGGGTTGACACAGGAATTGCGTGAGGACTGCGCAGAAGCAACAAGGCCTACCAGAGGGACCCCATCCAATGACGAATCAACTGGGATTTTTCTCAGTGATTGTGTGAGGTAATCTCAAAAAGCTTTATGCCAGTATTTCTCTCTCTGTAACTGAATAACCCTTGTGGTATTTAGGGATATATTCAGAATTTGCTATTGCTTAATAATAATAAACCCTCAGATCTGTTGCACTGGTTTTCCCTCATTGGGTTTTTCCGGGGACATTTGTCCAAAAATAACGTTGTTATTGTGTTGTATTTTCTTTCTTGCTCAGTCTCTTGTTTCCGTATAATATTTAATTAATTGAAGGCTGCAGTGTATGTATTGCGATATTTTTCGTAGGAAACTGCAAGTAATTTGTTTGAAGGAATTTAAATAGGAGAAATATCATCAGTCGCTGCAATAGGAATTCTGGTTTAGGAATTTTCACAGGTATAAGTCTCAAAACATGGTGAGGTTTCCCTCGTAGAAATAACTTCCCTCGAGCAAGCCAATGTCTAGGATCAAAATGTGGGTGTCATGCCCCAAGGATGCTCCTCTGAGCTATGAGCTTCCTGAATGCCTTGAGGTGTGTGGCACCGGTGCACTTTCTCCTCAATGGTGAAACCAATTTGAGTTTACTAATGCTCATATTATGCCTCTAACCCATGTACCTTGTAGCGAGATCAATATCTTATACTTGCAAAATTACTATTCAATCAAATCTCTGTACAAGAGTCACTTCAAAACTTAACTTCAATTACAATTTACTTCAATTAACTTAACTTCAACAATAATCACATTCATTCATAAACAACACGAATCATGTACAAAATAACACTTCAATAAAAGGGAGGGGAAACTTTCAAAACAATTTCCCCACTGCTCTTTGACTATAAAACTTCAATATACAAAACTTCAGTTTATAATGGACTTCAGTTCGATTGGGCCAAACTCCAAACAGTTCCCTGCCACAAGCCTTCACTAATACAAATATACAATAACTGAGTTACAAACCCTTCAACTAGCAACCCACAACCAAACCCAAATAATAAACAAGTTGCAGCCCTTCGACCTATAGACAACCTTAATACAGAAATACCCCATGGTGTACCACCTTCAACGATACCTCATTCCACAAGCTTGCATAACTTCCTTTCGCAGCTTGCTTTAGAAAGCAAGCTCCTTCATGAGACCCAACTCTCTTCTTCCTTCATTGTCCCCTTCTTGTCTTATGATGAGAGGTTGTTGATCTTCAATTGGTTGATGTTCTAACTCCATCTTATATATATGAGTCAGCCTCCATGAACAGTCATGTCTCTTCCAAGGGATGTGTCGGTTGGGCATTCAAGCCAACCTTCCTTCGTTCAAGCCGACCATAAACCCCAAATAATGTTGCATTGTTTGTCACAAACAAACTTTCCTTTGGTTCACCTTCGGTCATGTGCCTTCATGTCTCATCCTCGCTCGCGTACCTTTGCAA
>APFE031472230.1:1898-31331 GCA_000404065.3 Pinus taeda
ATATGTATACCCAGGGTACGGTTGATACTGATAGGTTGGTTGCTGCGTAGCAGGACCATATTGAGGTTGATACTGTCCTTGGTATGGAGGTTGATTAAATTGAGGTTGAGAGGTAACAACCGTACTTCCTACAGGCATCTGGACAGAAGTCTGGACCGTAGATCCAAACTGAGGTAAAGAGGTCTGAGGAGCAGATACAGGAATAGTAGAAACCAGAGCTACTGATACTCCAGAAGAAGGTGGGGTAGATGGATAAGATGTTGCAGTAGTTGCAGCAGATGTTTGAGGCGGAGTACGAGGTGTACTAGGCCCAGCCTGAGAAACTACAGAAGGTGCAGAAGTTTGAGCGGTAGACTGGACGGGTTGCTGAGATGGACCATCGACCATAGGTTGTCCAGGTTGAGATGACGACTGCACATTCGGTTGCAAGACCTGCTAATTTTGAGATGGATCCCACACCAAATTCGTTCCTGGGTATGGACCTTGAGGACCATAACCGAGTTGAGGGTAAGGTTGATAATACGGTTGACTAGAAGGCGTTTGGTAACCTTAAGATGGGTACTAACCTTGGGGTTGATAACCCTGAGGCACGTACTGACACTGGGATTGACCTTGAGGTACATACTGATATTGATTTTCGGGTGCATACTGATACTAAGGTTGACCTTGGGGTACATACTGATACTGAGGTTGTCCTTGGGGTACATATTGAGTCTGGGGTTGACCTTGAGGAATGTACTGTCACGTAGGTATGTATTGTCCTTGAGGTTGGCCCCCGAGCGCAAATTGAGTACCTTGAGGCTGGCCCCCAGGCATATACTGAGTACCCTGAGGCTGCCCCCCAGGCACATATTGAGTACCTTGAGGTTGCCCCCCAGGTGGTAACTGACTACCTTGAGGTTGACCTGACATCATCATAATTTCTTCTGCACTCAATGGCTTAGTACCACTACTTCCAGTTAACAACTTTTGTTCGATAGCACGAGGAGACGATCCCTAAAAAGTACTAGAAATGGACTGATACTGTCACGCAGAATGAGTCGATATTGCGGACAAGATAGACCTTCCTAGAATCTAATGAAGGCGGAATGATTAACAAACCAACCAAACACTATCTTTCTTTAAATGCACTTTATAAATAATGGCAAACAAATGTGTTTAAGGCCTACCTCATGTCCAACGCAAGTTTGGAGATGCCTTCACTCCTTTGATCCAAGTAAGTTCCTTTGTCACAAACCTGCAAGCACAAACAAGGCAAACATTTAAATAGCACCTGAATATCCAATATTATAAAACATATTTAACATGAAAGTCAAGGAGTCCATGAAACAAATAACATGAGATACTTGTTGAGAAAAATGAGCTTGATTGTATTAATTCAAAAGGAGAAGAACTTTACAACCTTTGTCTTGACGCTGTACAAGCTCCTCCCAGGGTCCAACAAGAAGTCTCCTCTACTTTGACAAGCTTCACTCACTCCCCAATGAAGCCAAAAAGGTATGTGATCTCTCCTCTTAAGCTCAAATAGGAAGTCTTGATTTCATTAGCATTTACCCTCAAAAGTTCAGCTTCTAACCTCCTCAGCCACTGACCCAATGCCTAAATTTATAGTGCAATGGAGATCAGTTACCAGGTCCTCCTTCAAAGGGATAGAATCCATCCTTCAATGGGATAGCTCCTCTTAACAAGGGATTAGTTCCTCCTATTATGGGATGCATGAACGACGTGGAGCGAACAATCCACATAACAAATGCTTCTAGAAAACTATAGAATTAACCCAAAGTGAGTTTTTTAAGATAAAAATTGCGCCTTTTGACTTTCACAGGGGTATGCACCCTCCCCTTTACATAAAAAGCATATAAATACGCAGATATCTTGAACAAAAGGTGCGGGTCCGCAGGCAAAAGTGAGAGAAAGTGCGGAACCAGAGTTACATTGCTTTTTTGATGTCTTTCTCTCATTTCTAAAGCTTGTTCTGAAGAGCTGAGGTTTGAGACTTGCTTAGGAAGCTGGTATAGGTGGTGATAGACCTATACTGACTGCAAATAATCAAGGTGACGATATTTTTGTGTAACAATTCTATGTGGTTTGTTTTCCACACAAAGGGAGAATAGTGACCATTGATCAATTATCATTCGTTAATGACCAAATTTCCTACTATCATCCCCTATTGGTTCTCGTTTGCAAGAAATACCCTCCCCACCATAGGTCAATTATGTTGCTACCTATTCCGTCTCCACATCTGCTGATTATCATGTAGATGGAATGGTACATTATGTATTGGGGGAGTTGTAACCTAATCTCTTATTTGTACTAGTTGACATGTGTTCCTCCTAGAGCGTAGTTCTCCTGTCCAGTGAGGACCTCTTGGGGGCCATGTTCTCATATGGTCCGTGAACACCATACGAGGATAGTTATTTTTGTGTATCAATATCGTTAAAAAATGAATCAAGGAGTCCAAGGATAGTTTATTCATGTTTCTACCTCATTAAAAATGAAACATATGTCCGAGGATAGTTGTTTTCTATGTCAACCTCATTAAAAAATGAAACAAAGTACGAGGATAGTTCTTTTTCTGTTTCAACCTCATTAAAAAATAAAACAATGTGCGAGGATAGTTTATTCCTGTATCAACCTCATTAAAAATGAAATAGATGTCATGAGGATAGTTCCTAGTCTTTGTCAACCTTGTTAAAAAATGAAACATATATCATGAGGATAGTTCTTGGTCTTTGTCAACATCGTTAAAAAATGAAACAAGGGCTACAAAGCATAGTTTCTTGTCTTGTGTCAAGCTTGTTAAAAAATGAATCAATGAGTCTGAGGATAGTTTCTTCCTATTTATACCTTGTTAAAAATGAAACATATGTCCAAGGTGTTGTACTATGTAACAACCCCCCATTTATATATAGTAATATCTAGTATTAGACATATAAATGGGGACCCTTTTTAAATTTTTAGTCTTTGAAAAATAAATCCTAACTCTAATAAATTGTCTTGACAACTCTTAGAAAACAACCCAATTTAGGATCCTCATCGCAAGTCACATTTTCCCATGTGATAATCATAAACACATTAAAGAAATTGTGATATGCAATCAACCCCCCCACTGCGACATTCCGATCAAAATGCCTTGACAAATCGCAATCAAATTTTGCAATAGTCACAAATAAATAAGCCATGCGATTGTGTCATTCATTAATGATTTGTGAAATGCGATATTGTGATATTCGTAATTGCATTTCACATTATAAACAAGCAAATCTATATGACATCGTTTAAAAAAATGTGATGCATGAATAAAGCACCAAGCATGGGAAGTAACATTGCTTTAATATAATATTGAACAGTTTGACAGGATAATTAATGTTTAGCGGCCCAAGGAGAGGTAATCATGTTTCAAGTTATGGCTAGTGAATGCTAATTATCTCATTTGAAATCCTCCCATGATTCAAAGTCATTTCAGAGAGTTTTCAACCTTAATTTCCCTATATTGTCTGCACTGAATATATCTCTTCCATTTCAAGCAAGCTACAAAAGACATATAATTTCAGAAAGTGATGCAGAAACAGAAAAAACAAAGCATTACAGAGTCCGAGCTATTAGAAATGTCTTCTATATTCTCTGATACAGTCTGCAGCATCAATTGGGGAGCAACAACTTGGGAGGTCATATATAATAGGTTTGAGGATGAGCATCCCAAGGTTACTATCTCAAAAGTGACGGCTGACTCAATAAAACCTTTGTGACTCCAAATCAAGGATGCTTCATGTTCTTTTCTTCACAGAATAGGAGCAAGAGAAAAAACCTCCCATACACTAATATGATTAGGTGGGTGGGGAAAAACCTCATTATTGAAGATAGGAAATTCAGGAACTCAAGAATGGAACTCATGGGGTCACTCAAGGTGGAAGACCTGAAGAAAATGTACCATATCCCTCACTCTCAAGACAAATATGATAAATCATACATGGCCAACTTCGCTAAGAAAAACGAAGAACCTTTCAAGATGATCTAGGGCTAGAGGGTACTAGAGAACAAGTTCGAATTTGATAAAACTGATATGTATCATGTAGCCTCTTTGGAAAACCCCTACAACTATGCAACTACTATGTTATGTCGACTATATGGGTTACCTAATAATGATAAGTTTTCCATAGAGTGGATTTGTTTGATTGATGCATGTGTCAATTCCCACATTATGAATTGGGCCACTATCCTATCTGATAACCTAGCCACTATCATCACCAAATATCGATAGAAGAGATCCTCCTCTCCAGAGAAGCTTCCTCCATTCTATTTCAGTGCCTACATCATGGATTCCATCTATTTTTGCACTAAATTTCTAATCATGGGTTGGAAATGGACCTTGCAAGACCCCTACCCTATCCATCTCAACCATAAACAAATTTGGGGATCCCATTATATACCGCATTTTTATAAAATATGCTATGTTTTTATTTTTCCATTGCATCAACTAATTTTCAAGAAGAAAGCTCCTAGGTTTTCCAAAAAATCTGCTACAAACCTTCTCACAATCAGAAAATATTTTGTTGAATAATTGTTTACATACATCAAGGATTTTTGTACTACAACAAACCCACATGTCCTCCCTTTGTATGTCTCTATAATTTATTAGCAAGACAAATATCCCACCAGACTGTGGGAAAATGCTTGACCAAGGTCCTAAAAGGAAAAAAAGAAGTTATTATGGCCATCTTTTTCTTTTAGGTGCAGTTCCTTTTCATTGGAAAATTTTAACCATGCAATAAAGGAGCCAGTAAGCCTAGAAAGCCTCAGGCTCCATAATTTGCCAAAAAGGCAATTTGAGCCAGACAAGATAGCATATAACATCACTACTGCAGTAAAGATCAAGCCTTATAAACATGAGGCTAATGATTTTGAAGACTTGTTATAGTGGTTGAATCCTTCAAACAATCGTTTGAATGAGAAAGGACAAATATAAGTCCTGAATATTTTGAAATCTTTCAGGAGTTCAGAAACAAAAGGCTCGAAATAATTCCAATGCATTTGTTAAAAATTAAGGACAAGCCTATGCCTAGTGTGGCTGTCAACAACGAGGGACCTAATTCTTGCATAGAGTCTCAAGTGGGTACAAGGAAAGAACTAAATACAGGAAAGACCCAAGACAACAAGAAGACAATAGAATCTAGCAGGAAGTCAGTCGAAAAGTAGGGTATGAGCACCCCACCTAAAGATATGAATTCTGATATCAAAAGCAGTAGTTTGGAGCAAGAGTGGGATCAATTCAATAAGAAACCACAAGACACTCCCAGTACAATTGATGCCCAACAAAATATGGAGTATCAAACTCCTCTGCATGTTCAGAAAAAAATAGAGCCTAAACTGATGGATGAGAAAACGACAACATCTCAGCAAACTGAAATCATTCTTGCTCTACCCACATCAGAAATTTTCTTAAAGGTGACTGAAATTGCTCCTCTTGATGTATTCTATAGCCCACTGCACAAGGTTGTAGCAAGAAGAAAAAGGAAAAGGAGAAGAATAGAAACACCTGAGCTCCCATGTGGGAATGAGTTGATGTACATAGTTAGGAAGGGCATCCCTTCCAACCCAGCTGAAAAATTGACTAGATTGTCACAGTTTATAGGAGCGTATGTAACTTGCATCGTGGAAAAAGCTACCAAGATATATTTTTTGTTAAAGTAAGAGGAATAGAAGATTGCATAGCTCAAGCAAAATCTCGAAACAGAGAAAGCAAGTGTTAATAGGCAGGCCATTGAGCAACTAACCCAATTAAAATAGAAAATGGAGGTGTTGAAGATAAGCCATGAAGTAGACATATCAGCCAAAAACATGCAACTCCAAGAATTGTAGCAAGCCATGGTGAAATATAAGGATGTTCCTACTATCCATGAATTCATCAAAAAGGTGCTAGAACTAAATTCCCTCCTGTTAAAATAGCAAGAACAATTTTTCCAAAAGATGTCACATATAACTCCTTATCTGATCACTAGTGACTAGCTAACGGATTAAGCGATTGACCAGAGAACTGACTTTACTATTCTAAACACAAGAATCTCAGAGTTCATCAAATGGTTAGAAATAGAAGAGGGGAGGAGACACACAAGGAAATTATTTTCAAACATTGGGATGAAAGGATCAAACAAGATGAACTAGTAGTGGCAAGAGCAGTTGGGTTGTCGAAGAACATAGTGAAGGTGCTAAACCACACTTTGTATGCCACCAACCTGGTGAGAGAAGGAAACATAAAAGAACTGCTTGATTTAAATGGCTTGCATAAAAGTTGGAAGGAAATAGTGGAAACTCAAAGGGAGGCAATCACAAAGTTAGTAAAGACTGATTGGGAGTCGTATTGGCAATACCTCGTCAAGCCACATAGTCAAATCATGACCTTTAACTTCTCACTTCATTCAACTCAATGGATGTTTCAACCTCTCGCAAATGCTATTTTTGCATGGTAGGTCAGAACACAGTTTGGGGCACCTCCTCAAGTCAAATCGATAGCCGATATATGTGATTTGAAAGACAAGCTGGCAGACAATAAATCATCATCATGGCCTCTACTCATCAAGTCACTTTTTATTTTTAGAGTTAGTTAACTAGTTAGGAGGAAGGTCATTTGAAACCTCCTCATATTTTGTATAGTATATTTTTGAACATTAGTTAGAATAATATTTATACCCTTCTCATGCATTTATAGAAGGGTCTAGATTTTTATCAAAAACATTTGCAAAGAATGCACTTTTGTAAGTTTGTGAATGCTTTGGTGAAATTATGGAACATGATTGGTTTTTTAAATATCAGGCTACCTTTCTTTTTTGATGCAATATTGTATACTTGGAAGATAATTTCATCTAAAGAAAGGAGTCGATCTATGTCATTAGTCAAATGAGAAGAACTTCACATATATGGTACTTCTATCTTGTATGATTAGTCTTGTTTATGTTTAATTAGTGACAACACTTTATTTTCATGAATTATATATGAGATATGTTCTTTTTGTTAAGCATTAATTGTACTACTATATGATGCCTAGCTGAAACTGTTTATTTTCATATATAAATCATCATATATGTGATATAGTTTATACATTTCTTTTACTATCTATTTATGTTTGGTTGTTTTATATTCTTTCGATGACTAGCCACCCTAGTTAACCGGGGGTTTAGAGGGGGGATAGAATGCCACCTTTGTTGCACCGATTACACAATGGGGGGGTCACAAGGTGTTTGAGGGGGGGTGAGTAGCCCCCCTCTACGGGTTCTGAGGCAGCACCCCAGGGAAAAAAATTTTGGACCTTATATTAGGTTGGGTAGACCTACTTATGGTTTTGTGCATTTTTTTCACACATGGTTTTGGATGTGATGGTTTTCAGTCCATGGTATTGCATTCTCCGGCATGTATAAATATGTATTCTAACATTGAAAGGAAAATAATGAAAAATCAATCTAGTAGTCCTGGTTTTTGGATCCAGGGGAAATCTCTGTGTATATGTGTTTTATGTGTTATGCTCTCACTATTTATTTTCTATGTTTTAGAATTCGCATGTAGGTAATTTTTGTATGTGGTTAAAACCTACATTTGGTATCAAATCTGTTTTGGCTTCAAGGGGACACCTTTGTTGCTAAGGGGTTTTACTCAAGCTTATGGTAGATCCTATTTAGTGGGAAATATGCGGGATCGATTCTGGTGGTGAAAGAAGATGGTGAGCAGTGGAAATATAGAGATCGAGAAATTTAATGGTCAGATTTTTGGGTTGTGGAAACTCAAGATGGAGGATTTGTTGGTAGACAAAGATCAGTGGATCATGGTAGATTTGGGTACTAAACCAATGGGAGTGTCCGATGAAGAATGGAAGAATTTGGATCAGAAGGCAAATAGCACAATATGATCATGTGTCTCAGATTTAGTATTGCTGAATGTATCAAGGAAAGCTATGGCTAAGGCTTTGTGGGTCAAGTTAGGGACTTTGTATGAATCTAAGTCTTTGGTGAATAAAATGTTCCTACGGAAAAAGTTGTATAACCTGAGGATGAAAGATGGAGACTCAGTGACAGAGCATCTGAATGCATTTAATACTGTGGTAAGTTAGTTATTACCCATTGATATTAAAATTTCAGATGAAAATAAGTGCATTAGTTTGTTGTGTTCTCTACTAGATTTGTGGGATAGTCTGGTTATTGCAATAGGTAGAAATGCAACTGCCTTGTAGTTTGATGAAATAGTCTCTTCCTTGTTGATGGAGGAGATGAGACAGAAAAATATGGAGAGCCATAATGGTGATGCCTTGTCTGTATGAGGACAGTCCCAGAACAGCAACAAAAATAAGTCATCGAGTGGGATATCTAAATCTATAGGGAGATCTAAATCTCCAGGGAAGCATGTAAAGGTGGTGTGATGGAAATGTAGAAATGAAGGGAACTACAAAAGGGACTATAAATATAAAGCTCCTGACAAAGGAAAAGGATCTGATGATGCTCCTTCTGTAGAGGTGAAAACCACCTCAGATGAATTTGGGGATGTATACTTAGCTACTTCAAGTAGACATGTAGATCATGAGGCATGGTTGATTGACTCAGGTGAATCCTTTCACTTCAATTTCCATAGATAGTGGTTCTGCGAGTATGATAAATATGGTAGTGGTGATGTCTTCTTAGGGGATGATAGGAAGGCTAGAATCCTTGGTCGTGGAAAAGTAAAGTTGAAGTTGCAAGGTGGAAGGGTTAGAACACTTCCGGGTGTTCTAAATATTCCTGCATTGGCTAGAAATATCATTTCTATAAGAAAGCTAGATGATGCAGGTGTAAAAATAGTGTTCGAGAAAGATACTTGCAAGATGGTTCAGGGAGCACTGGCATTGATGCAGGGAGTTTGGATTGGAACTTTGTACAATATGTAAGGTAACAATTTTTTTTATGGGTGCAATAGTTTTATGGCTCCTGAAAGTGGAGCAGAAAATCTAGTGGTCTCTGGAGAAAATACCATGTTATGGCATCAAAGGCTTGGACATATTGGAGAGAAGGGCCTTCGAGTACTTCATGGTAAAGGTATGGTAGAAGGTATGACTAATAGCTCTATAGATTTTTATTTCTGTGAAAATTGTGCATATGGGAAGTAGAATCAGATGAGTTTCCCCTTTGGTGATAAGAGGGTGAAACAAATATTAGAGCTTGTGCATCATTATGTGTTTGGACCTGTGAAGGTTCCATCACTGAGTAAGTCTGTGTACAATGTATCATTTATAGACGAATTCTCAAGGAATACATGGATATATTTCCTCAAGAAGAAATCTAAAGTCTTTGATAGGCTTAAAGAATTTAAGGCTTTGGTGGAAAACTAGACAAAGAAGAAGATAAAGGTGTTGAGGACAGATAATTGTGGAGAGTTTTCTAGCAAGAATTTGAAGAATTCTGTAAGAAGTGTGGTATAGCATGACAGAACACTACTTCATACACACTTGAGAAAAATGGAGTCGCAAAAAGAATGAATAAGATGTTGATGGAAAGGGAAAGAAGCATGCTCAGTGGTGCTAGGTTAGGACAGGAATTTTGGGTAGAGGCAATGGAGATAGCATGTCACCTAGTCAACAGATCACCTTCATCAGCATTGGAGGATAAGACTCCACAAGAGCTATGGACTGGTAAGAAACCCTCTCTTTCACATCTAAGGGTATTTGGATGTGATTCATATGTACATGTTCCAAAGGAGAAAATAAGAAAGTTGGATAGTAAATCTGAAAAGTGCACCTTTATTGGGTATAAGGATGGTTTAAAGGGTTATAAGCTTTGGAACCTAGTAACAAGGAAGGTTGTGTACAACCGAGATGTGGTGTTCAAAGAGGTGAAAAATATTATTAAACATGAAGTCCCATCAAAGGAACCTAAGAAGATATAGTTTGAGCTAAAGGAGGAAGGATCAGACTCTACAACAGAAGAGGAATCAAAATATGAAGAGCCAAAAACTCTGGTTGTGAAAAGATTAGTTCAAGAAAGAAGGTAGCCAGAAAGGTATAGTCCATCTACTTTTTGTTCAAATTTTTCTTTATCTACTATTGATGATGATCCTAGAACTGTGAAGGAAGCTATAGATTCAAAGGATGGAAAACTCTGGAAAGAGGCCATGGTTGATGAAATGGCATCTTTGCACAAAAATGAGGCTTGAGATCTAGTGGAGTTTCCGGCTAGAAGGAAACCCATTGGTAGAAAATGGGTGTTCAAGACGAAGAAAAATGTAGAAAGAAAGGTGGAGAAACACAAATCTCGATTGGTAGAAAAAGGTTATTCCTAAGTGTCAGGAATTGATTTTGGTGATATTTTTTCTCATGTTTCCAAGGTAGCTTCTATTAGATTACTTTTATATGTTGTTTTTGCTTTTGATTTTGAGGTAGAATAGATGGATGTGAAGATAACATTTCACCATGGGGATCTGGAGGATGACATCTACACGAAGAAAATTGAGGCTTTGCGATGAAGGGTGAGAAAGAACTGGTATGAAAATTAAAGAAATATCTGTATGGACTAAAGCAGTCATGAAGGATGTGGTATCAGAAATTTGATACATTTATACAGGTACTTGGCTTCACTAGAAAAGAGCAGATCATTATGTGTATTTTAAATTAATTTGTGACCGTGTTATTTATCTAGTCTTGTATGTCAATGACATCTTGCTGGTTGGAAATGACAAAGAAATTATCCATGATTTTAAGATCCAATTGTCCTCCAAATTCGACATGAAAGATCTTGGTGCTGCAAAATACATTTTGGGCATGGAAACTAAAAGAGATAGGGAAAAGAGGAAGCTCTAGTTAAACCAGAGGATGTATGTCGAGACAATATTGCATACATTTAATATGCAGGATAGTAAACCGATGAAGGTTCCTATTCCTCTAGGTGTAACTGTATTTGTTGAACAGTGTCCCAAGACATGAGAAGAGGAAGAGGACAGGTCCCGTGTTCCATATGAAAGTGTAGTCGATAGCCTCCGATGGTCTATATTAGAGTAGATATTATACATGCAGTGGAAGTATTGAGTAGGTTTATGTCAAAACCAGGGAAGGAGCATTGGACAACAGTGAAGTGGGTTTTCAGGTATTTGCATGGCACTAGTGATTATGTTTGTGCTACCAAGGAAGACCAGGATTGGACAGAGTTTTGGATATTAATGGCTTTGTTGATGCAAGAACTGGTTGGAGATCTGGATTTAGAGAAGATCTACAAGTGGGTATGTGTTTAACCTATTTGGAGGTGCAATCAATTGGATGAGTAAGAAACAATCTATAGTGGCACTATCAACTATAGAGGCAGAATACATGGCGGCCAGTCATGCAAGCAAGGAAGTAGTTTGGTTGCATCGATTATGTTCAAGTACGGGGTTAGTATAGGGAGCTATAAGGATAGACTGTGACAGCCAAAGTGCAATTTGCTTGGAAAAGAACCCTATTTACCATTCAAAGAAAAATCACATTGATGTTCAGTATCACTTTGCGAGGGATATGGTAGAAGACAAAAAGGCATTGTTGGTAAAGGTGGACACTTTGAAGAATACTACAGATGCATTGACAAAATTTGTGAGCTTTGAGAAGTTCTCTTGGTGTAGAGAAACAATGGGCATTGGACGGTTGGATAAATGACTAATCTCTCTTGTGGCCTCCTCTGGAAAGAAAACAATAAGTGGCAGAATGTTGGGTTGGGTTAGAGGGGGGCAAATCCCCCCTTAATTGTACCTATTGCGCAGCAGCAGGGTCACAGGGGGGAGGGAAGCCCCCCCTATCTAGGGGGTTTGACAGGGGTGGGTAGCCCCCCTCTATGGGGTTTGGGGCAGCGCCCCAGGGAATTTTTTTTTGGGATCCTATATTAGGGTGGGAGGACCTATCTATGGTTTTGTGCATGGTTTTCACACATGGTTTTGGATGTGATGGTTTTCGGTCCATGGTATTGGATGCTTCGGCATGTATAAATATGTATTGTAACATTGAAAGGAAAATAATGAAAAATCAAGCTAGTAATCCTGGTTTTGGGATCCAGGGGAAATCTCTGTATATATGTGTTTTATGTGTTATGCTCTCACATTGTTTATTTTCTATGTTTTAGATTCTGTATGCTGGTAATTTATGTACGAGTTTAAAACCTACAATTTATACAAAGAAATTATCTCTACACGTTATCATATATGTTTTATATGTGATTGATCTTTATTATCACATGTCAAGAAAATATCTTTTTAGATTGCATAATATACATAAATAATTGGGTTTATATTAGATTATTTTAGCTAGAGGTTTTCATGATAGAATAGGTCAAGTAGTTATCATTATTCTATTGCAATCACTCAAAAACCACCCACTCTCATTTTAAAACCCATTCTTGGAAACTGGTCCCATCATCCCCAGTTGGAGCAGCAGAAATCTGAGGCCTCAAAATTTGGCGCTAGAAAGAGGGACATCCAACTATGAATGGCATGTAAACCTAAATATCAATCGAAAAACATTCATAAGAGTCAAAACCCCTCCACCACTTCTACACCTTATAGATCTCGTACAAAATCTTCGGATGAGAAATCTGAAGTTGTAGAAACATCTCCCTTGTCTCCTGAAGTATTAAGACAACCACCTTCTCCAGATTACACTCTTGAGTCTCCCAAAGTCCATTATTTGATACAGAAATTGGAACAGATATCCATTTCTGCCAAGAAACCAGAGAGGCCCGAAGCTTTTGAAGAAAGTGTTACTTCCTTATTACGAGAAATTGGTGTATTAACTAGATTGAAAAGTGAAAGGCTTGGAGTAACTCCTTTTGAGTTTCCCATACCTCCACAACATAAAAAAGTTATCACATCAAGATATGAATCAAATACCAGCGATATCACATCACCCTTCCATCCATTCACTTCTCCATTCATGTCTACTCAATTAAATTCTTCTCAACTATCCACTTCTTCAACTAGTACTGCTACTAGTAGTACTAACCCAATATTAAGTTCTTCACCATCTATACCTACTTCTGGACCGGCCTTCCCATCATCCCCAGTTGGAGCCATAAAATTAAATAGAAAAGGAGTTGTTTAAAGGTCCAAACTAGGTGGTTATCCCCCATGTTGGAGCAACATAAATCTAAGACCTTAACACGAGGATATTTCTTGGTCTTGTGTTAACCTCGTTAAAAAATGAAATAATGTGTTGGAGCAGAGTTCCTTGTCATGTGTCATGCTTGCTAAAGAATGAAATAAGGGGATGGAGCAACATTCCTTGTCTTATGTCAAGTTCCTTAAAAAATGAAACAACTTCCTTTTCCAAATCGAGTCTTTGATTAAGATCTCGTAAAATCCCAGTCGAGTCTTTCCTAGATATCGAAAGTGAGCCTTCATTCCATCCACCTAGCTTAATGAAATGAAGCCTGTAGGGCATGTACCTTTGAATTGAGTCATTATGTTGGGGGCATGCAAACTTAACTCAAGCATAGTTTATCTTTGTTTCAAGCTTGTGCAAAAATGAAACCAAACTCAAGCATAGTTTTTCATTTAAATATTGTGTAAACATTAAACTGAATTCAAGCAGAGTTTCCCATGGTTCAAGCTTGTGTAAAAATGAACCCATGCCCAATTTACATCTCATTATTGTCATTTTTATCAGCTAATTTCTGATGGATGAGCCTTGGTTGTTTAATTCCATTGCCACCATCTATTTGGCCGATCATATGCTTTCACTTGGTTATTTTTTCCTTTCTTGAGGAACTGCAACAATCAGTGTTTTTGCTAGCAAACCTCTTGACCTTTTAGTGTTTTGAGCAGTTTCCCCTTAACCGGAACTTGTCTCTACCCTTTATGTCACTCGTTCCTCTTCATCTTTAAGCTCTTTTCTAACTCGTAAAAAATGAAAATATTGCCAAGTATTTTTCCCTTTTAGACTCATTAAAGAAAATAAAAGCAGGGAGTTAGCTTTAAGCTCTTTTCCAACTCTCAGAACATGAAAATATTGTTGAGCTCTTGTCATTTTGAACTCACTAAAGGTTGCAAAATTTTGTTTACCCAGTATAGGTTTACCCCTTTTTCGGGCTAGGATAAAACTATTTACGAAAAAGGTATACCTTAGTTAAAAATGACTAGGAGGTTCTCTTCAATATTGGTTTCTACCTTTTCGAGTTCGAGAGACGATTTTATGAAAAGAGACCCTTGGAGTTTTCTTTTCTATTTCTTTTCCGAACTCTCTAAAAATGAAAAAGATGTCAAATTTTACCTTTGTCGGAGTCGTTAAAAGATTAAATGACATAGGAAATGTCATTATGACGAGACCGAGCTACTCCATCCTAGGGCTCATAAAACTTACTAGGATGGATCCATCCAAAGGATGGACTTAGATTACAAGCATATGATATCTTGTGAAGCTTGTGTAAAAATAAATGGGGTACTAGCCAGAAATGGTGGGGGAAAACTGGGAATATTTCATCAGTTGTATTATTCACTTGAGGCTACATGTCACTCTTGAACATTAACACTCATCGGCTATTCATGTCAGGTTTTGGGACATCCTCACTCTGTCACTTGCTTCCTTGGGTTTTGGATTATCCATTTTAAACCTCTCATATGATCTTTGTCATGACACCATGGCCTCTGATCCTGTGATGTCAAATGCTGCCAAAATATAGAGTCATGTCATCCACATGTTCAAGAGAAGTATTCCTACCTGTGCATTGTTTGGTCATATGTCATCATATTGGATTACTCTCATTCATTGTGTTTCCCATTTCGTTTCAATGATGAAGGATCCATTATGACCTTCCTTTGATTGATCGCTTCCTGTCAAATTCAACTCATGATCCAGGAAGTTGACCTAGAAACTCCCTTCCAGTACCTTAGAGCTTGCATGCCTCAATAGAAAGTTCTTTGCACTTGATGATGGGTTCTCATAATTGGCCTTCAATCGAATGATTTCACGAGTGTTCAGATTCGATTCCTTATTCAACTTCATGAATTGTACTGATAGTACCTTGAGAGCCATTAACATTCTGGGTGGTTTTTCTCACGTGTTAGCGCTTAAATCTACCTTAGGCTGAAATAAGGTAAAACTCGAGGCTACATCAAACCACGCTCAGCCTCGTAGCTAGCCCTACGAGGACAGGAGAGGGCTCTCTCTGAGTCAATCTCGGCAAAACGTAATAAATGAGGCTCGAGATGACTAAATTGATGACTAATTTTAGGCTAGGTATGAAGTACAAGGACATTGAAATTGATTTTTTGAAGTCTTGTTGAATTCAAGGGAAAGGCAATTTTGGGTGCAGGGATGAGGCACAATTTTTGCAGAGGTCTACTTGGGGCAAGATAGGCGATTGTTTTGATGCCTTTAAAGTGATTGAATGAATATATATGACTGGTGAGAGGTTAAGGAGAGCAAGAAACATTCAAGGATTCTCCCTAAACAGATGAAAACATGGAAAATTAAACAAATTTAAAGGCAGAGCATAGCAAATTTATGGATTCTACCTTAACACTTCATTTGTTCAATTGAAGAAGATTAAAGAAGGAAAGAGGTACACATAAAAAACTTACAAGTACTGAAAGAAACACACCATCAACACATAAATCCACTTGAATCCCAAATAGTGCTGCAAAACCCTGGTCTTTCCTTTGCCAAAAATGGAGATAAAATATGTACAATAGTGTATCAAACTATTCCCAAGAGTCCAACCCTGAAAATGACTAAGAAAATACATAATATAGGCGAGCCAACACATTCCCTTGCCTCTAGGGATTGAGATCATCATCCTAGGACCTATTTCAACCAATTCTAAACAAAGCACTACAATCTAGGTAGTCAAAACAACTTGTCTCTATAAGCTAGGAAACCCATCCATTCATTAAATTTTTGCTGTTTTGTGAATGAATCATTTAGAATAGGTAAAAGTGAGTCTAAAATAACATAAGTTTATTAATAACCTCAAGAGTAATGAAAAATCACATCACAAGTCAAAACTGGTCAAACTGGCTTCGTTTCTTGAGCTGAAGAACAAAAACTGGACCAAAAACTGTATGCGTAGCGCCCCTGATCCCTATGCATAGCGCACATTTGAGCCTGTTTTTGGGGCACTTACTGACATCCAAATTGAGCTCATGATATCTCATTAGAAATCCCTGGATGTCTACTTTCAAACCCAAGTGGAATTTTTCAATTTAAGCTCAGTTTCCCCCTCAAAATTGTATTCTCCGATAGGTACTTCCTGCTGTTGGAAAAGGTGGCAGAAAGGTGATTTTCATGATGTTTTTGAGCTTTTTGGTCACCTAGAACTTGATGAAATGCTTTCGAAATAGCTGAGCATGTATAATTCATCATGAAAAATCCAAAACTACAAGCCATTTGTGATTTGGCCCTCCCAATCGTATGGGTAGCACGCTGCGCTACGCGTTGAGCCAAAAAACCTGTTTTGCAAGCCAAAAATTTCAAAACGACAACATTTTCTCCGAATTTGCTCAAATTCGGAGTGAATACCCTCCATCATGTATCATGCCCAGCCAAAAAAGCTTCGGCCAAAAATCGAAGTGGATCGGGCCTTTTCCGTTGTTTTAGCGCTTTAGTCAAACGCCTCTTAAGGATCTTCATTTTCGCTTTGCAAACATGCATGCGAGCCCAATAGTGAGTTTTCATATGACGAAGCATGTCCTTGTCTCTATTTTCCTTTGCCAACAACTTCTCCAAATGAGTGTTCACCCGGATGAGCATTGATTCTCGATCAGTAGGTGCCAAATCATCGGGTCTCTTTCGGGCCAATTCTCAGTCTTCTCGGATTTTCTGCAACTCATAAAGTGCATGCTCATCTTCCAACTGTTTGTTGCGCTGCTCCAAGTAGTTGATCACCCACTTAGCCATCTGCAATTTCTTTTGCAGCGACTCATTCTCATCCCTTTTCTCTCGGATGATCACCTTTGGCTCCGAGTTAGGAGAGCTAGCATCAACATCAATGATACCCATGTCCTGACCACCTGAAGGACCCTCATCAACCATGGGTCTCCCTCCCCTATCCTGAATCTATACCTGTACTGAGGACGGAGGCGAGACCCCATCCACATGATGTGGAGATAATACTCGCTGTGCTGATGATGTCAACGAGACACCTTTCACCCTGGGTGGCGATAATACTCATCGTGCAGATGCAAATAAGGCCCTGTGGCCTCGCCGATATGTCACATATGCTGGAGCATCGACATGCTCGGTCTCAGGAATGTCAAACTGTTGTGAAGGCCCTCCCTCATCATTAACTATCTCTGGTAGTGGTTGAGGCGCTATGAAGAAGTCACAAGAAATAAAATTCTCCCAGGTAATGCCCTGTTGTGCCAACTGATGAATCACCACAATCTTGATCAATGCATAATGATATATGCTCCTATGCTGATGTGTTGGGATCTTC
The DNA here is from genome assembly GCA_000404065.3 of Pinus taeda. Taxonomy (NCBI): domain Eukaryota; kingdom Viridiplantae; phylum Streptophyta; class Pinopsida; order Pinales; family Pinaceae; genus Pinus; species Pinus taeda. Next base: position 19,298 of record APFE031472230.1, read on the forward strand.
CTTTGCACTAAAGGCACCATCCTCTCTATGTTGCGAAACATAAAGTATGGAATGTTCATCAGACGCACTGTTGTAAAATGCATCAACAAACGGACATGGTATGCATAAAGACGCGAGAATCTGCCCTCACAACTGAAATACCGAATGATGAGTTTCATCAAAGGTGCAAACCGATCATTCCGGTAGTGAAAAGGAAAAACTCTGCTCAAGTGCCTCATATACCGTGGTTTAATATATGGCTCATAATATGATTTTTCTAGCTACTGACGCTTACTCCATTGCTCCCAGATATTTGGAATCCCAGTGGCCTCTGCAATGGTCTCTGGTGACAAAATGAAATTAACTCCAACGAGGTTTACATGGCCATCATGTAAATGGAGAACAAACAAGCGAGCTAATTCACGATGATGCTGAAATTGTGAAATTAGCTCACAAAAATGATAGCATGACTGATGGCGAAAACAATCCATGGCAAGTGGGCAAGCCTGCAATTGTACCATAGAAGTGGTCTCTTCTCTAAGATGTTTACCACCTTTGCCACCTCTGCGAGGCCTTTGTGGCACATTCCCCTCTGTTGTGGAATCACTATCATTTTCCTGCTCATACACTGACTCTGTATCTGACATGACTTCGAAAACACAATAACTGCAATAGGAGGACTACAATATGTATGTTGTAGGTGTGGTGAAATCCCAATTTCAATACATACTCAAAAAACCAACTGAAACATCATAAGATTTATGCCATAATGGACATTCTGTTTGGTGTATTTGGGAATAAAACAGTCACAAAGACAGTTTGACAAATGGACAAGGGTATGAAGTGTTGTTGGCTCAAAGCTTTCAAATGGGCATGGAGCTATATTTCACCAAGGAAAGGCAGAAAAATCTTCACTAATTACACATATATCCTTTAATACCCTTTAAAAAAAATGATAGGGACCTAGGGTTTCATTTGATTTCTTATATGCAACACATCACCTCCTCTCTTCAAACACACTATAAACAATATTCAAATTGATTGAATCAGTCAAAGAACACCTACTTGCAGCTTTGGAGGAAATTAGACATGATCTGGGTGCATAGATATGGTGCTGGAATGAGTGCGTAGTGCACAGTTTCAATGCGTAGTGCACGGCCTGATGCATAGCACCTATGTATTTTTACAAAGGCCGCGCTCGCCCAATGCGTAGCGCACTGCCCAGTGTGTAGTGCACAGTTTCAATGCGTAGCGCAAACCTAAAACTCTGTCCACGGGTTTATAAACTAGTTTTTCACCCTCCAATAATTGAACACGTTCTTGCTTTGATATTTGGTGAACAAATAGACTTGTTTTCACCTTATATACAAACAAAATATCTAATTTGATTAAATTGATTTCAAAAAACCCACTTTGTAAGGTTTGGGCACTTTCACTTTTGGTCTTTTAATACAACTTTTTCTTTTTGATTTTATCATGCTTTTCTGAGGTTTGGACTGAAGCTCTTTGTTGATTTTTCACAGGGATAACTGTGATATGCTCTGGCAAAGGAGACCAAGGCTGCACTTGAACGATTGAAGAACTGAAATTTTGAATTTTTTTACAAAAATGAGATGGCGACTTATCTTCAAAACTGAGTTTTGAAGAGAAGTCATAATTCAGCTATACAATGATGAAATTATTGAAGTGATGATCTATCAAAGACATCCCTCTGCCCTGCTGATCTTCTAAGACTTTTCAGAACAAAATTGACTCAACCCTAGACCTAAGACCTAAAAATTTAAAACATGATTGTAAATTACATTTGAAGACTTGTTTTTATGAATAGACCTGAACCAACAGTGCCAAGCATGAGGGGAATGAGTGACACAAACCATTCTGTCAGATTTATGGCATGCCTAACGAAATTGAACTGATTGAAACTGATGGGACGCCTAAACATGAAATGCAAAAAGAGCTTTGATATCTGACGGAGGGATAACTAGACTAACTCTAACATTAGCTCCAATGGGGATGGTAGCTCCTTGGAGATGCCAAGAACCACAGATCTCTGTCAGAGCTAGACAGTGCCTTCATCCATTGGGCGATGGAGTCATTATTCCAACACAAAATCTTGAGAATTTGACTGAAAAATCAAAAACCGCTTTGACCAAACTAGACTCGAAACTAAAAGATTGAGACAACTGACTTGAAAAACTTAATCATAACTAACCTCCATTTTCAGAATTATAGCCTTCACCTCGGGCCCCAAACTGAAGATGATAAGTTAGTTTACATGTGCAATAGAACAAAAGTAAAATGATATGTACAATGATGATGAAATGAGTAGAAAATACTCAGAAGTAGTATCTCTTTAACAACCGACCATTAATCGGCCCTCTAGGACATTCATCTCCATTCATTTCTTTGAGAAGGAAAGTGTTTTGGCCACGATATGCTACAATCTTGTAAGTACCCTTCCAAAAATTTTCAAATTTGTCGTGCTTTCCCTTGTCTTCATGTCGAGCATCCGACCTCAAAACTACCTCATCTAGCTGAAATGTGTCCGTTGTTGCTTTCCGGTCATAAATATTTTTGATGCGCTCCTGCAACTTGCAAGTGTTTTGAAATACCTCCTCCCGTGTCTGCTGTAAATGAATCATCTGATTAATCCTTCTCTGCATAGGATCTTCCTCACTACTAGCTTCCTGAAGCAATTTGACTACCAGGACAGCAAGTGAAGTAGGAAAAACCATGTCTATCCCATACACCAACTCGAAAGGAGACATGCCAATAGACTTTTTCTGACTCACCCTATCAGCCTATAGTGCATTTACCAACTTTTTGTTCCAGCTCTTTTTATTGATTTCCAGCAATTTCTTAATGATATTAACCAAAGATTTATTAGATGATTCTGCCAATCCATTTCCTTGAGGATGGTATGCGGTTGAATGTCCCAAGCTGATATTGTACTTATAAAAAAACTCAACCATCCTTTTTGACTTAAATGTTGCTGCATTATCTATGATTAACTTACTTGGACATCCAAAACGTGACAAAATATTGGTTTCAAGAAAAGAGATAATTACCGCATCCGTAGCTTGTCGAGTAGGAATCACTTCAATCCATTTTTTGAAGTAGTCTGTGGCTATCAATATCCATCAACGCTATCCTAATGATGCCGGATGAATTTCCCCGATGAAATCCAATCCCCACTGATGAAAAGGTGCATTAACTTCAATTGGTTTGAGAGGCAAAGGCTGTAGTTTCTGCTTCCCTTCAAAAATTTGGCATTCATGACAATTTTTAACAGCCTTATATACATCTGAAAATAATGAAGGCCAATACTATCCTGCCCTTAGAATCTTGTTTGCTGTGGTTTTCCAAAATAGATGGCCTCCACAGTCCCCTCTATGAAAGTCTTCCACAACTCTTTTGGCTTCTTCCTCTACCAAACAATTCAATAACATTCCGCCAAGGTCTTTCCAAAACAATGCTGAATCTAGTATGGAGAATTTTGCAGCTTTCAATTTCAATGTTCTACTTTTGTTTCTAGGAATTCCGGGAGGTGAAGACAAATGTTGAAGTACATATAAAATGTCAGCGTACCAAGGAGAGGAAAGAAACATTTCAGATACCTGAACAGATGAATTCTCCTCATCTTCATCGGACATGGCAGCAATCAAATTTATGTCTAGAACTTGCAAATTCGTTTCAACCATTAACTTGGCAAGTCCTTGACCTTTGATAAGCTTGGCTGGTTTAATATCTACATCATATTCTAACAATGCAGCAATCCACTTACCCCGCCTGCCTTCTGGATCTGCCTGTACTAAAATATCTTTAACTGCTACATTAGAAACATAAGCTAGAATATGGGAATGCAATATATACACACGGAAATCATTCAAGGCCTTTACAAGTGCAAGTGCTTGCTTCTCAATGATGTTATATTTCAATGCTCCGCCTCTTATAATATGACTGAAAAAAGCAATGGGCTTTTCAACACCTTCCCTCTTCTGCATTAATACAACTGCCAAAGTGTGCTCAGAAGCAAATGAGAACAAAATAAAATCCCGCGTGTAGTCTGGGCTGATCAAAATAGGAGCTGAAGAAAGAGATAACTTCACTAAATTAAATGATTTCACCACCTCTTTGGTCCACTTTACCTGAATGTCCTTTTTCAGCATGCTCGTGATTTCTCTAAGATGCTCCACTAGATTTGGAATGAAGCGACGCAGAAAATTCAGTTTACCATTGAAGGACTGTATTTCTTTCTTGTTCCAGGGTTGTTCAATTTGCTGAATGGCTTCAACACGTGCAAGTTCAAAACGGATGCCATCTTTAGATATGATGTGGCCAAGAAGTTTGCCCTCATCCATGGAAAAAAGACTCTTTTTCGAATTCAGTGAAATGCCATATTTTCTGCACTTTTGGAAGACAATTTTCAAATGATACAAATGTTCATCATCAGAATTTGAAAACACAGTTAAGTCATCAAGATAAACAACTAAAAATACATCTTTCTCATTGGTGAAAGCCATGTCCATTGCACGCTAAAAGGTGGCTCCTGCATTTTTCAAACCAAACGGCATTTTTGCATAATGAAACGTTCCCCATGGAGTGGTGAATGCAGTTTTGTCACGGTCATCTTCATGCACTAAAATCTGATTGTGTCCTGAATAGCCGTCAAGTAGTGACATCCTTGATGCTCCAACTACTCGCTGCAATATATGGTCCATTTTGGGCAGCGGTTAATTGTCTTTTAAGGACACCTTATTCAAATTTCTGAAGTCAATACATAAGCGGATCTCACCTATTTTCTTTCTCACGGGCACCAAGTTGGATATCCAATCGGAAAATCGAATAGGCACAATGATTCCTGACTTATACAATATGTTTACCTCTTTTCAATTGATGGCAGCAACTTCATATTGATTCTCCTCAACTTTTGACGAAGAGGCTTCTGATTTGTCTTAATGGGAATAGTATGTTGAATGATATTTGTGTCATATGTTTTTAAATTCGAGTAATCCCATGCAAAAACATCAGAAAATAAAGATAACAATTTCACATATTCTGCTTTTACCTTTGGTGACAACGACTTTGATAGCTTTACCATTTTGGGATTCTCAGTTGTCCCAATTTTTACCTCTTCAACACCTTTTTCAGTTGGTCTCAATGTCGGTTTTCGGGCCACATCGTCTTGGTCAAACAACTCCCCCAAAGGAATCAATCCCTTAGGAATAATGTTATCTTTAAGTTGCAGCACTTCCATTTGATTTACTTGTATATCATCACTACCATCATCATGTTTTGTATCTACGGAGGTATCTTTGAACTTACCCTTATTTTGCAGAAATTGATTAATCTCTTCATCATCTTGAAAGACTTGCTAACATCGATGATTTTCTGGAACGGTGGGACGATGTTTCACATGAATCTCAAACTTGTTGTTGGAATTCATTGGAATTTTTAAGTTGCTTGCTGCCTTAGCAAGTCCATCAACAACACCATTTTGTATGCGAGGCACACATGTCAAGGTATGACCAGAAAATAGCTTTAAAATATCTAAGACTGCATTTCGATAAGCTCTCATGCGAGGATGCTTGGCCTGAAACTCACCCTTCACCTGCTTTATCACCAACTCTAAATCACCATAGACTGCAATCTTCTTTACTTTCAGCTTTCTCAGAATCTTAAGGCCAACAATTAGAGCTTCATATTCCACCTCATTATTTGAACAGTCAAATGCTAGTTTATAGGAACACACTCTCACCTTTCTTGGAATTTTGTCTTGAGCGGAAAAGGGACTTCGAATCCACACACCAATACCAGCACCATCACTACCTAATGCGCCATCAAAATCCATGGTCCAAAGACCATCTCCATCCTCCTCCAAGTGTTGAAAGAGTGTCAGCTCTGTTTTTTCTATTTGCTACCCATTATCTTCAGTTGTTTGCTCCATAGTAGCTTGCTTTTGTCCTCTTTCCTTTTGCAAAGCTTCTCTAAAATTCTCAGTGATCTCTGGTATATCCTCCTCCTGAACTAACTGACTATCTAGATCATTAAAACTATCAGCAAATAAAACAAACGACTCCAAATTTATATGTACATAATTTATAGGATGATTAATTGGCTTCTCTTTGCTGGTTATCATGTATTTCATCTTTTGCTCTCGATATATCTTTCTCATTTGACCGAAGACTGGAATTGTAGCATAAGAAAAGTCTAACTGTAGCGAACCTTTCAACCTAGCCCCCCAAGATCTTGAAAGTAGCATACCAAAACGTGGAGGAATGTCCGCCACAACCACATCCATCAAGACATTCTTCACTGGAATTTGGTCTAAGCTAACAACCAAATCTTTAATGAGCCTGATACATCTCACACGGCTAGAATCAAATGAATACAAATCATGATATCTCCTTGTAATGTCTAGCCCCAACTTTTCCATGATCGCCTTTGGCATCAAATTGTGTGAAGTGCCCGAATCGAACATAGCATTGTGCAAAACATATTCATGCAATCTCAAACTGATATAAAAGGGAGGAACATCACTATCAGGGGACTCACCATCCAATGCTGGCCCAAATATCAATTCTGGTTGATCATCTTCAATGTTCACCGTGTCAAACATGGGATCAAAGTTCAGAATTTTGGAGACTTGACCTCGGTAGCTGCTATTTTTCATGATTTTAGTCAAAGGAATAGATACCTTTAATTTGGAAATTTCATTTTCCAAACTAAATGATGAAACTTTTTCAGCTTCTTTGACCGGAACTTCTCTCCTATCTTTGATTATACTTGCCTAATTTGTCCTTTCTGCTGCTGATATCTTGCCAGTTGTGGGATCAATTGTCTCCTTTCCTTTCTTCTGTGGTATCGGTGAATCCATCTTTGGTGTTGTAGCTTCTTTTCTTTTCTGAATTGGATTGATGGGCACACCTCGTTTTCTCAATGAATACTGCTTCTGTTGAGTGGACAAGGCATTCAAATATCCTCTTTGGTAATCATCTAAGTCTACATCATTTGTTAAGATAAAATCTTCATCTTGTTGGGCACCTGAAATTTCTCCATACTCTTCTTCTTCAGTGATGTAAATGGGCAGATCATCAGGAGTAAAGAAGTGATTTTGGTCCCCTACTACATCAGCATCTTCATCTGAATCTTGACTCACAAAATTCTGCAAAAGAGGAGTCTTAATCTACTGCTGGGCTGCCAGCTCTTGTGCTCTTTGTTCACGCTGCTTAATTCTGAACTGAGGTTGTTGCTGGCCACGGTAATTTGGATTACGAATCTGCAGTTCTGATTTTTCAAGGTTCATTCTTTTGAACATTTTTTCCATCTCACGAAGCCAAGGCGGTTCTGATGTAGATTCTTCCTTTGTAGTCACTCTTTTCTCTACTTTCAACCATGCTCTCATATCATTCAGATTTGCCTCAACACTAACAACGATCTTTTTCATATCTACTAAAGTAGGCGGATCTCTATCCCATAATGAATAAGCCATCTCCAGATCAAAACCATCCGGGAATTTAAGAAGAGCTAATTTTCTAGATGGTCTTAAATCATCCGAAATAGCATTATAAACTGTATTAAACCTGATAATGTAGTCTTGGACAGACTCACCATGATTGTGTTTGATATTGTTGTACTCGGCATTGATCTGAAGTGGATCTTTTCTGAGTTCCCAACGACTTAAAAATTGTTTATGAAGTTCATCCAATGTAGGTACACTTCTAGCTCCCAAGCCTCTGAACCATTTTCTTACCTCTCCTCCAAATGTTTGCACAAACAATCGCATAGTTACATCCTCATCATCAATTTCATATAAATCACAAAAGTTTGCCATTTTGCCTATGTACTGTTGAGCGGACACACTTTGAGGAGTGCCATCAAATATAGGAATCTTACTCTGATAATCCGTGGAAATATCATGTAATTTCTGAGGTAAAGCAAGAGGTGCGAAACGAGCAGCCATTACTCTAGGTGGATTTAGTCTAGGGGTTGTTGGTGGAGTGGGTGTAGTTGTAGTATGAGGAGTATGCAGAGGTGTATGCGAAGGAGAAGCGATGTGGGATGAAGGAGGGGAATTGGCTGCATATTCTGAATAAGTAATTATAGGTTGCACAGGGATGGTGGGAATGAAAGGCAGTTCAGCAGGAATTCTAGAGGTGGATGCTGTGATAGTAGATCCAATATTTGCAGATACAGCTTCTAAGAAATCAACAAGATTTGGAGCTTGGATGTCGGTCTGAAGGTGCCTCAAGATAAAATTGTCAATTAATTTATTTTGTTTTTCAAATTCAAGAGCTGCAGCAAAATCAGGATTTGGAACTATAGAATCAAGAGCATTTTCAGACTTGGTTTTAAACAATGACAATTCAAACTTTTCATTCAAAGCAAGTTCTTCAAGGCATTCAAAAATTGCAAGACATGAATGGGATTTAATGATGGGAGTCGTCGAGCTTTCTTGACGGAGGATTTTTCAAATCAAGTTTGGATTTTCGTAAATAGGAGGTGGACTCGGATCTGGATTAGCTCTTATATGTCTTTTTGAAGCTAGTGTGTTTATGAGAAGATCAAAAGAATTGAAATAATTCATCCAATCGATTTCTAGACTCAATCATCCAAAGGTCTAGAACGAACAAGTTTACTGGGGTGATTTGCAAATCAAGTATTCACAAGCGAACCGAAGATCGACTGAAGCAGCATTTATCTACTTCCGCTTATGCATAGCAAGAGCGTTTCGAAAGCTACTTGGCGTGACTTCAGACTCCGTCTAAGACTTGTGAAACAAACTCATCAGAAAGAAAATCATTGAGATTTCTTCCCCAGTATGGTCACCACTATGTTGGCACTCAAATCTACCTTAGGCTGAAATAAGGTAAAACTCGAGGCTACATCAAACCACGCTCAACCTCGTAGCTAGCCCTACGAGGACAGGAGAGGGCTCTCTCCGAGTCAATCTCGGCAAAAGGTAGTCAATGAGGCTCAAGATGACTAAATTGATGACTAATTTTAGGCTAGGTATGAAGTACAAGGACTTTGAAATTGATTTTTTGAAGTTTTGTTGAATTCGAGGGAAAGGCAATTTTGGGTGCAGGGATGAGGCACAGTTTTTGCAGAGGTCTACTTGGGGCAAGATAGGTGATTGTTTTGATGCCTTTAAAGTGATTGAATGAATAGATATGACTGGTGAGAGGTTAAGGAGAGCAAGAAACATTCAAGGACTCTCCCTAAACAGATGAAAACATGGAAAATTAAACAAATTTAAAGGCAGAGCATAGCAAATTTATGGATTCTACCTTAACACTTCATTTGTTCAATTGCAGAAGATTAAAGAAGGAAAGCGGTACACATAAACAACTTACAAGTACTGAAAGAAACACACCATCAACACATAAAGCCACATGAATCCCAAATAGTGCTGCAAAACCCTGGTCTTTCCTTTGCCAAAAATGCAGATAAAATATGTACAATAGTGTATCAAACTATTCCCAAGAGTGCAACCTTGAAAATGACTAAGAAAATACATAATATAGGCAATCCAACACATTCCCTTGCCTCTAGGAGTCGAGCTCATCATCCTAGGAGATTTTTCAACCAATTCTAAACAAAGCACTACAATCTAGGCAATCAAAACAACTTGCCGCTATAAGCTAGGAAACCCATCCATTCATTAATTTTTTGCTATTTTGTGAATGAATCATCTAGAATAGGTAAAATTGAGTCTAAAATAACATAAGGTTTCATTAATTACATCAAGAGGAATGAAAAATCACATCGCAAGTCAAAACTGGTCAAACTGGCTTCGTTTCCTAAGCTGAAGAACGAAAACTGGACCAAACACTGTATGCGTAGCGCCCCTGATCCCTATGCGTAGTGCACATTTGATCCCGTTTTTGGGGCACTTCCTTACATCCAAATTGAGCTCATGATAGCTTGTTGGAAAGCCCTGGATGTCTACTTTCCAACCCAAGTGGAATTTTTCCATTTCAAGCTCATTTTCCCCCACAAAAATGTATTCTCCCATAGGTACTTCCTACTGTTGGAAAAGGTGGCAGAACGGTGATTTTCATAATGTTTTTGAGCCTTTTGGTCACCCAGAACTTGATGAAATGCTTTGGCAATAGATGAGAATGTATAATTCATCATGAAAAATCCAAAACTACAAGCCATTTGTGATTTGGACCTGCCAATCTTATGGGTAGCGCGCTGCGCGCTACGAGTTGAGCCAAAAAACCTGTTTTGCAAGCCAAAATTTTCAAAACGACAAAATTTTCTCCGAATTTGCTCAAATTTGGAGTGAAGACCCTCCATCATGTATCATGCCCAGCCAATGAAGCCTCAGCCAAAAATCGAAGTGGATCGGGCCTTTTCCGTTGTTTTAGCGCTTTGCTCAAACGCCTCTTAAGGATCTTCATTTTCGCTTTGCAAGCATGCATGCGAGCCTACTAGTGAGTTTTCATATGACGAAGCATGTCCTTGTCTCTGCTTAGCTTCGCCAACAACTTCTCCAAATGAGTGTTCACCTGGATGAGCATTGATTCTCGATCAATAGGTGTCAAATCACCGAGTCTCTTTCAGGCCAGTTCTCGGTCTTCCCGGATTTTCCGTAGCTCATAAAGTGCATGCTCATCTTCCAACTATTTGTTGCACTGCTCCAAGTAGTTGATCACCCACTTATCCATCTGCAGTTTCTTTTGCAGCGACTCATTCTCAGCCCTTTGGTCTCGGACGATCTCCTTTAGCTCCGAGTTAGGAGAGCTAGCATCAACATCAATGATACCCATGTCCTGACCTCCTGAAGGACCCTCATCAACCATGGGTCTCTTGCCCCTATCCTGAATCTGTACCTGTCCTGAAGACTGTCAGGCTAGGAGTAACTCTAGAAAAATTGATTTGATTATTTCATTAGATAGCTATTGTTATATACACATGATTGTGACTGATCAGTTCATCTTCTTGATGACTGTTCACATTCCAGAAGATTAGGCATCAACATTCCCCCCCTTAATCTGAAGGGATGTTGGTGAGTCCAAGCATCGTTCTGAATCTTTCAAGATTTTCTCTTCCATGCGCTTTGGTGAAGATGTCTGCAATTTGCTCATTTGTGGAACAATGACGGAGATGGATTGTTTTGGCCTCAACATGATGTCGGATCAGATGATATTTAGTATTGATGTGCTTTGTACGATCATGGAACTTTGGGTTCTTGGCCAAATTTATTACAGAGGTGTTGTCAATGATGAGTGGAGTTGATTGTACTTGTTTTACCTGCAAATCTTCAAGAATTTTCCTGAGCCACAGAATTTCTTTTGTTGCTTCAGCTGCTGCCACGTATTCTGCTTCTGTTGTGGAATCTGCCGGAACTGATTGTTTGCGTGATTTCCAAGAGACAGCTCCTAATCCAAGACTCATAGCATATCCTGAAGCAGATACTCTAGTTTCTTTGTCTCCATCGAAGTCTGAATCAGAGTATCCAATCAAGCTGAAGTCGTCCACCTGTGTATACTTGATTCCAAGGTCTTGAGTTCCCTTCAAGTACCTTAGAACTCTTTTTGCAGCAGACCAATGTCCCTCACAAGGCTTTTGCATAAACCTGGAGAGGATTCCAATAGCAAATGAAATGTTTGGTCTGGTAGTAGTGAGGTAGATGAGACTTCCTACAAGTTGTCTATACTTTGTTGCATCCTCAAATTCCTTTCCTTCAGTAGATGTGAGCTTTAAGTTTTGTTCCATTGGAGTAGAAAGAGGATTGCACTCTGTCATGCCAAATCTGTTTAACAAATCTCCAATGTATTTCTTTTGAGAAAGAAATATGGATTTTGGATGTTGGGTTACTTCAATGCCAAGATAGTAATGAACATAGCGAAAATCAGTCATTTCAAAACTTTTTCCTAATTCTTTCTTTATGGATGCAATATAGCTTTCATTGTTCCCTGTCAATTAAAGATCATCTACATATACCACAATATATGCAACTGTTTTGCCAACTTTCTTGACGAATAAAGTTGCATCATCAAGATCAAAATGATTGAAGTTGAGTTTCAGAAGATGCTCAGTTAGC
>APFE031472230.1:34064-48215 GCA_000404065.3 Pinus taeda
TGGATCCCAAAATCGGGACTACCAGCTTGATTTTTCATTATGTTCCTTTCAATATTACAATACATATTTATACATGCCGAAGCATCCAATGCCATGGACCGAAAACCATCGCGTCCAAAATCATGGACCGAAAACCATTGCGTCCAAAAATACATGTGCGAAAATCATGCACAAAACCATAGGTGGGTCCGCCCAACCTAACATAGGGTCCAAAACCAAAATTTTCCGGGGCGCTGCCCCGGATCCCATAAAGTGGGGTTACGGGTACCCCTCAAACCCCCTATTAACTATGTGGAAAGAATATAACACAACCCAACACTTTCGAAGCTGAAATGAATATTATGTTGCAGCAACAAAGTGAGTCTCCTACTCAACCTTTTTCCATTCACCATCTTGGCAAAAACTTGCAACTTTCATTCCATTAACAAAGAAATGAAAACATATGCATCAATAGACATGTAATCTTAATTGGATAAGAATTCTAACCATTTCTTACCAACCCATTTCAAAGGTCTTTCCTTTGTCTGCACATCAGCATCAACATGTGAATCATCCTGAGACACATCATTCATGGAATCTTCCTTTCCATTTCTGCCATCTTCTCTTTCCACCTTTTCAACTTTCGTGGAAGCATTGTTGGATTCTGAGTCCAACACTTTTCAGAAAGATGCCCTTGCTTATGGCATTTAGTGCAACATATGTGCATCCTCTTGAAAGCATGATTTTCCTTGTCCAGTAGACCTTTAGCTATCCTCTTCCAACATCTAGAAACATTATGGTTATCCAAACCACAAAAGGAACATGCAATTCTTTTCCCATGCTTATAGATAAATTTATCATGCCTTACATAATCAAAAGAAATATGATTAGAACCAGACTTATACCTTTCTTTTTCACCTTTATTGCCTTCATGAGGTGGTGAATTGAATGAAGAAGTGGCTCCCTTTGGAACACCATCAATCTCTTCAAGGCTTTCAGAGTTTCCACAACTCTCTGGTTCAAGTGTATGCTTATGAACACCTGCATCCTACAAATGATGTTTCAAGCTATTACATTCTCCACGAATACAATCTTCACACTCTTGAGGTAGAGGACCTGTAATGCAACTCCTTCTTGGAGCTGTTTCAATGGCCTTCATGGCATCTTTGGAACTTTCTCCATAAGACTGTCCATAGCCAAGACCCAAATACTTGGGCCTTTCCTCAACCATTATTTGCTCAACAATACCTTGTGCATGTTTACCCAAGCCTGTTCCCTCATAGCCCATCTTGGAAATTAGCTTGTAACCTATGCCTCTGGTATGCTTTCGAAAATAACCAATATAAGCATTCATAGAAGAATTCCAAGACAAACTTGAATGGTTTACCTATTCTTCAAGTTGATACTTGATTAAGGCTTCTTTGGCAACAAAGAGCTGTGACTCCAACTCATGCATCCTTTCAGGCTCATATTTGCAATATGAAGTTGCCTCTCCATTTCCTGCAATTTTTTAGAAAGCAACTACTTCTCTTCCTCCACGGAATTCAACTGCTCTCTAAGTATGCTACTCTTCCTTCCATCCTCATACATTTCTCTCACCTTGTCCATCATGGTGAACAAGTCTTGCTTCATGTTTCCATCAAAGAATCTTGTGATGAAGGAGGAATTTGAGGACTCACTTGTAGAAGTTGTCATTATGCAAAATGAACAAAAGAACTTCAAACAAGATTAACAAAGAGCTTATCCAAGAAACCTTTTACAACAAACCTCTTGTGCTTCAAGGATTGCCTTGAGGTCCTTTGGGATAAGAAGAATGCCTTCAGCCCTTATTCCTTCTTGTCCTTCTTGGATTGAGCTATCAATAGCTTTCCCTTCACCTCGACAAACTCAAACGATAGTCTGCAAACAAGCATACAATCAATCAGACAATCAATCCTTGACTGCCCAAACACCTTTCAGACAAGCAATATTTGCTTTGTTAATCAAGAATTCTGATTTGATACCACTTGCTCTGGTATAACCAGCTTTGATATCACCTTCTTGAAAGTGGGGTTAATCAATCTCAGGCTTTGATACCACCTGATCTGAAAATGGGGTGCTAAAGGCTTCTTGTCAGCTTACAAGAATCTCTCCCACTTCCAAAGCTTAAATATTCCCAAGATCTAGTGATTAACCAATTGCAGACTTAAAAGTGCTTGAAAATAGGTGTATTCTTATGTCTGTTTTTAATTGTTTATGTGCGTTAAGTTTATTTGCTTGAACTGATATAAAACATATAACAAAAAATAAAGCAACAAATATGATGCAGTGACAAACAATCACACATAACAACAATATAATATGGAGTTCACCCAAAACTCTTGGGCTACATCTCCTTGAGCTCTAGTCAACTCAACTAGGCTCTTTGGGATTATGGCTTAAATTCTTTTACAAGCTCCACGCTGAACTCCATTGGTTTACATTGAACCTATGGGCTGAGAATGTCATCTTACCCCTCTGGCTATCCTCACTCTGCAGACAGATCTAGGCTTCTTTGGACTTGACTCCTTCAATCAGCGCTCTGAGCGATCTTGCTCTAGCTTGCACCAACTCCCCTAGTATCCTCTTAAATGTCTTTGGAATGCCTTCTTCTATCTTCAACACACTCTGGGCACCAGAAACAACTTGATCATTTCGACCCTTTGCTGTTCTGTAGCTTCACTACGGCTCCATGGCTCTTAGAAGTCTGCTGTGAGCTCTCTCTGAGCTTCTCTCGGCGTCTGTGTGCCTCTGTAGTCCGCTTGACCTCCAAGCGACTCTCAGTAAACTTCCAGCAACCTTTTTCAGTCCTTTAGCTCCCTCGGCAACCTTAAGCTACCTTCAGCACTTGTGCTCTTTGTGTTTTTATCATGCATCAGTTACAGTCCTCCATCATTGAAGAACCTGACTGTTTCATCACAAGAATTTGTTTACAAATGGAAAAGAACAGGCAGGCAAGAAAACTCGGTCATTTTGCCTTATCTGGCCGAAATAGCCAAATAACGGAATACACAGGAAAACGCACACAAAAAACATCATGGGCGTTTAGCCCAGACTTAAAATATTATGGAATCGGCCCTATAAACCTATCAGGTCTGTCCAAATATCGCTTATCACTATCGTATGGCATAATGGCAAAAAAAAACCCAATACTTGGATAATACACAGAAAATAAAAAAAATCTGGATTTCAAAACTTATGAAATCGCATCCATAATTCATATCAGGTCTGCCTTTTCATCGGCATATCTCAAGTCGTAATCACAATGTGCATTGGCCCTGGTATCGAGGGTTCACCGATCGCCGATCGGCCCATCGGAACATCGACATATTGCATATTGCTATGGCAACGACCCCGGGGGTCTTCCCTTTGGTCACGCCGATCGCCGATCCGCCGATTAGATCCTGACCATTGATCCACAACCTCTAATCCGATGGCTGACACTCCATTTCAGGTGCGTAACTTACACAGGGATTAACCGCTCGAAGAAGCGGTTTCCTCTCTGCTCCGCCATGCCACGTGTCAGTCAATGTATGGATTCGGGTGAAGCCCATCCAATACCACTCATTACTTGAGGCCTGCCTGAAATACCGCTTACTGCCCCTTCCTTTTAGAACTCAAAAGGTTTTCCAATTTAATTTATAAATCCGTCGGGTCTGTTGAAGGCCTTTGCGCCTGTTTTAAGTCCTTTCCCTTTGTTTATTGTGATGCGATGAAGAATGCGATGCGATGGGCTCTAAGGGGTTTTATGTTTAAATACACATTTTCCCTTAAGTCCCATTTATATAAGAATTTGCCTCCTTTTCAAAGGACAAAGGCAAACTTCTTTTTGCGATAACTTCTTCATCTGAAGTCCATTTTAGCCCATTCAAATTGAAGTAGATTCATAATGAAAATATCTACGCTATGGGACTATTTCCAAGAGCATCCTTAAACTTTAAGTTTGCTCTGTGAGGAACACTTTAGACTTAGAAGTCTATTCTAGATCCATTTTGGATCATCAATATTGAAAGTTGTCAAAATGGTCTTGTCAAATGAAAAGGTTTAGTGGATGACTCTATAGTCTGAGGTGTTGGAGTTTGTGTTTGAATAGATTTTATTGTAGGTTCGATTATAGTGGTAGATTTTGAAGGTATACCTAGACCTAATCTAGGTCTTAGATCATACCTCTTATTTAATTGTGCAATAAAAAATTTAGAGAATGCTTGGTATTTTGAAAGTTGAGCATCTCCTTGTTCTTGTTCAAAAGACTGAGGGGAAGATGAAGGAACTATTGCCATTCATACTGTTGAAGAATAAATATTATTGATATCTTTAGTGATTAAAGGGTCTGTATCCTGTGGCTTTTGATCATCAATCAACAAGGGTGGTTGAACGTTTTGATCAAAACCTGGTCTTTGAAGAATCTACATTTGAGGAATTCTTCGAAATTGAATTTGAGCTTGAGGTTTAACAGCAATTTGCTGAGTAGTTCTAGGTCGTGTTTCAATTTTAGAAATATTATTAGAAAGGTTTCTAAGTAAATATGTAATTTCAACAAATTTTTGATCTTCAAGTTTAGATTTGGAAGAAGACGAATCATCAATCCTAGATTTTAATTTTCTTTCTTCTTTCTCTGCTTTAGCTTTATGTTTTCCAGAAGCAGTCCTATTAGCTTCTACCTCTATAGCATTTGTCTGCATGTCTTCCAATGTGTTAGATACCCTTTCTCTTAGCATCACTGCGAAATCATCTTCAGATGCTTTGGAAAATCTGACTTTTGCAACTACTACTAGTGGTTTACAATTAGAGGGAATTTTATGATAGAGTTTATTAAATCTCTTGATGAATTCAGCAATTGGTTCACCAGGGTTTCTCTTCAATTATTCAAATTCAGTGAGAAAGTAAACATGATCATTCTTTATCCCCCGTTGATTTTTAAAGATAGTTATGAGCTCGTTCCATGTTGTAATAGAGTCAGCTCTAAGTTGCCTGAACCATATCCTAACATTTCCTTCCAAGGATTGCACAAATAATCTCATACAAACATCTTCCTGTTCTATGTCCATATTGTCAGCAAAATCTAGGAAAGTTGAAACATTGTCCTCTGCCGAGGGACCTGTTTCTCCATTAAATCTTGGTAAATGCTTTAGATATCCATCAGGAAAATTTGCCAAGTTTGCAGGGAGAACTAGAGCAACATACCTTGCTTACATAATGGGTCGAAAAACCATATTGGTTGGAGGAGTCTGGGGTGAGTGAGTGGATGATGATGAGGAAGAGGAAGATGATGAAGATGAAGGTGATGAAGAGGAATCGGTATGGGTATTAGTATGTGGAGGAGAAAAAGAGGGAGGAGACCTCCTTGAGGATTTCAAAGGGGTTTTAATAACCAACTTTTGAACTCCTGGTGGAAAGTCTTCCTTATTATCAAGAAAAGGATTTGAATAGACAGAGAATGTCTCTTCAAGATTAGTAGAAGTTGATGGAACAAAATAAGTAGTTGGAGAAATGAAGTCCGTAGGTTTGAATTCAGGTAAATGTAAACCCAATTCTTCCTCAGATGAAGGTGACTTTATAGGAATGGATGGGACTTGATATGAATCAAGTGATTGTATTAAAAAGTCTGATGGAAGATCTACTCCTATTGAATGGAGTTCAGAAACCTAGGAGGTAGTTTAGTCCAATTAGGATTAGATGACACAAATGAAAAAAGATCTACAAATGATATGTATTCAAGGTGTAAAGCTGAAGAAGAAGAAGGGGTTCTATGTCTTCTCCTTGAAGAGGCTCCCCTAATAAGTCTTTCTAGGTTTGGTAGAGGGTTAATAATCTCATAATCAAAACATGATCTAGTATTCTTAAAAGGAGCCAACTTGGACTAGTGGAATCACCAGGTGAAATATTTTGACCTATATCCCGTTCTTTATTCACCTTAAAGGAAGAGGGAAAATTGTTGCCCTAGGGAAAATTTAACTTTCAATCCTTCACTCCCCGGCAACGGCGCCAATCTGATGTTGTCATTTGAGATAACCTAAGTTCAATTAGTTATGCCAACGCATCTATAGTGTTTTTGTTGTTTTAAATGATTCGATGACCAGTGAACTATTTTATAAAGATGTGCTTTAAACTTAGACATATTTTTGATAAAATGAAAGGCTGTTCTTTAATTGCACATGATTATTTTGATTTAAATGGGATGGAAAAGTAGAGCGTGAAGAGGTATAATTGATTTAATATTAAAACTGAGTATTTAACCATTTACAAGAAGAAATTAAGAAAACAATGCTTTCTTAATCAACAAAATATAATCAAACTATTACAAAGATCTATTGTAATTTATGTTCAAAGAGGAAATTACAATAACAGATAGTTATGTAAATTATTCTCTTATTTAAATTACAACTTCATTGAGGATTCAAAATGAAACTGATATTCAATTAAATTTTAAATCGGATAATTGCAAAAGGCTTAATTTATATGAAGAAAAAATACTGAATAAACAAGATAAAATACAACTCACTGAGAGATAGACCATATGAGGCAAATCCAAAATCTTTTATTATTTAAAAAATGCTCCAGCTTAGTACAATTCTGCTTGATAACTTGTTCAAGGGTTCAACCCATAATAACTCAAAGGAGGATATATTTATACAAAACTTTACAAAATATCTACAATCTGTTTGGAATAGAATACCAAAATAGTAAAAAATTACAAAAATAGAACAATATAATAGGAACCAAAAAACTGCTGCAGAGGTGGCTCTATCTTTTGGGAATTTGTTGATGATGTGGCCTGAAAACACTGATGAGCTATCCTGAAAACACTGATGAGCCGTTCTACTGTCAAAATGAGGAATTAGTCAAATTGTTTTAGACAATTGATCCCATCTTTGTTCACTTGGGATTTTTACATTTACCATCTTCCTGAATGTTTCATCCACCTTTGTATATATTTCGAAATTAGGCTTGGTGAGAAGTAAGTGCTTGATTTCATGTAAGATGATTAAATCAAATTCCAAGGCTTGTAGAAAAGCCCTCCCTATTATCTGTCCTTTAACTCCTGCAAATTTGGTTCTGTCTACTGCAATAGCATATAACTCCTTGCAATAATAATATAATCTAATCAACTTATCATTCAAACCTACTAATCCTGGGAATCCTTTTTGATTTAAAACATTAAATTTTGAATGAAATCTCTTGACAAAAATGTCGAGGGTTTGACACTTAGTTTCTAATTGATTGATCAAATTCCTTTTCTGTAACACCTTTTTGATTTCCAAGATGGTAGATGTTCTGTCATAGATGTTTATTTATTCTAATTCTTCTTTGGTTTTTGAATTTAAAACCTTGATCATATATATGGCTTCTGCTGGCTTGGTCTTCAATCACTGCTCCACACCTAGTAATGAGTTCCCGTTGCTAAAAAATAATATGTATGGATGGCCATAAATCTGTCATGGATCGACTGATTTTTGTACAAATATTTTTCTTGGCATGAGCTAAAATGTCTGCCATCAGAGACTCACTCTCCAACTTCTGGACTTTAAGTTCCAATTTGTGAGTCTTTTGCATTTCTTCTAGATACTTAGAATCATTTTGCACTTTCTACAATTTTAGACTTTGGAATTTCTAAAGTAGTTTCTAGCTTTCTTGCTTCTGAATTGATAGTTCCTATGCTAATCTGGCTGGGTCACCTGCTGTTGATGTAGACTAATGGTTGTAGATGAAGAACTAGGCTCTGTACCTGCAACTGCAATGGGGACTATTGTAATGGGCACCATGGCAAGTTGTGCTATTTCCTTCTCCTTCAATAGCTCTTGAATATGCTCTTCCATTTTCTTCAAATGTATATTTTGCTCAGTGATAAGCTTGAGCATATCCTCCTTTTGTTGTTCACTTTCTACCATATCCTTGGTCATAGGATATTCTATTGAAGGTAACTATAATTGTTTCTTCAATGTAGAAATGTCTACATCTTTCTTCTTAAGAAGTAGTTTCGCAACTTTTACATCCTTGGGTTCATATCCCACTGTAATCAAAAAATCCTCTAGTGATTTTATTCTGTTGTCTTTAGCTAGAGAGGAGATATTTTCTAACTTAAGTTGGGACTGAACATTTGATAGAGCATTCCTAAGTTTAGAAAGAGATATGGTTGTGGTTTTCATAGTAGAATATAACATCTCATCAGTTTGTCTATGCATGTCCATCTGGTCAATTGGATGGATTTGAGTAGTGTTAAATGAAAACACAGTCTTCTTGTAATCATATGGTGATTTAGGGAATGGAATCTGGGCTTGTAAGAAATCCATTTGCATTTTTCCCTTCTCACTATCAAAAGCAAAAAGGAGCCTATGTTGGGAGGTGGAAGTTTGCTTCCAAAACTGACTGTACACATTGGAATTTAAAGCCTCATTTTTCTGCTTAATTTCCAGGAACCTTGAAAATATGTTTTGGCCATCTGAAGTGCTGGTTCTATTGACTGAATAATTTCTAGAGGCTCTCTAGAAGGTGAAGTTGTAGGAGGAGTAGTTGAAGCACTAACTATGTGAGGAGTGGTTGAAGTACTAACTCCCATGGATGTAGACACTTTAGGATCTGCAAGATCGATGATCACTGGTGGAGTCTCTTCTACTGACATGACCAAGATGACTTTAGGCTTCTTTTGCTGAAAAATGGACCATTTCAAAACATCTTCATTGGATGAAGTTTCCTCTCCTAGCCTTTTATGTTGCTTGCTTTGAGAAACTGGAGTTTGTTCTGTGGGAGTAGACACGACCTGCTCATCTGCTTCTTGAAGAGTCCCATCAATCCATGTTTCTTGACTCATAAATTTTTCAATTTTTGGCCTTGGAGTATGGTGTTGGTTCTAAAATTTGGATGCAAATTAGAGTTTCATTTACTATCAATCTGGGTAAGTAAACTTCAAGGATCATCCATATATGGACTTAGAGACAAACTAAACTAAGCTAGGTGAAGAAATGCCAAAGCTCCCTTACAGGAGGTCTTTCATTGGGATCTCCAACACCTATTTAGTCGTTTAACAAAATGAAATCTAAAGACATTGTGACAAGTGTAAGAAATATTAAAGCTCCCTTACAGGAGACTATTCATTAATATTTCTAATCATCCTAATCAACAAACTATTTAAACTAATGAAATCAAATATTAAACAACAAATCAGATTCATTAAAAGAAACATTAATACTTTCTTACGAAAGGTCATTCGTTAATATTTCAAACATATGAACCTAATGAAATTTACAAACAAACATAAAATGAAAGCTTACCAAAACAAAAGTGTACTTATTAGACAATGGGAGCCCTTCCAAGGATTCACAAGCACATCAAAAGAGAAGTCAAATGTAGAAGATCAAAGAAACTCCATTTTATTTATCATCAATTTCAAATTTCAACTACAAGTTCTACATTCCAAGAGGTTCTAAAATCTCCAATAAAATGATTCTAAATTCTAACTTCTCATTACAAACTTATAAGATCCTAAGGTTCTAAATTCTAACTTCTTAATTCTAAATTCTAAATTCCAAATTACAAATGAATGTGATAACACTCCTATTTATACAAAAGTTATGATAACAAACTCATAAATGTGGATCCACTATTCCCTTTTCAGATTCACATATCTCTCAACCAATGGTGACACATAACCCTATCCTCCATGATCTCCTCCATGAGGTCCATGATCTTCTCCATGAGGTCCATGATCTCCTCAAATTCGAATTTGAACATAGAGTGCCACATAAAGATGCCTTGGAAGCTTCCTTTGTACCTACACATGTCAACAAACTCATTCTAATTGTTAGGTATAAGTATATGGATATTATTTTCTAGAGTTTAACCATAAATTCACTTAAAAATACTAAGAATTAATAATGTTTTGGAAAACACATTGGTAACCCATTTAATGATGAAAGTGAAGCTGATGTGGTGACATGGTGGTGGAATAGAGGTGAGAAAATGTGTGAATGGAGTGAAATTGGATGTATTTTAACGATAATTCTTAGGCCCAACATATGGTTACAAGGGGTCATTTTGAAACTGACCCTTAAAGTAGAAATGATGCCAAAAGGATCATAGGACCAGGTGAAACTAGGCTGGAGATTCATCTTCTTCCATAATGCATTTGCCTCAACACCAACTGATTTGGTGTTGCAAATAAATGACCAAATCTGTGCTTTAAGGTTGAACTGAGACTTTCTTTTACCTGATACAAAATGTAGCTCATCCATGTGAATCATTTGCTTGATATATTCTAGAGAAAATATCCTCAAAGGAACATATTTGGGCAGCTTGTATGGTGCAAGCTCACAACCATATTTTCGTATGTCAGTGTAGTTCTAGTATAAATACCAATCACTAGTTTTGGTTTGTTCACTTAGGTGTAGGACCTCTTAATTTCATTCTCAAATCCTGGGCTCTGCTTGACTGTTAAGGGGCTGTACCACTGGATATATAAATGCATCCACAAATTCTACAAATGATGAGGTGGTAGAAGTTGCCTTGAACATTTTTGTCTAGTGAATCACTGATTGATTCACTCCTTGTTCATCCTGCTTCCTGAGTTTGATTGGTAACAAATCACCTTGTTGAAAAAGAAGCATGTGGACAATTACAGAGCTATAATTGAACACTCCCTGCACAGTGAAGTTCATGAATTGCTCATGTATATTATCAACCAAGAATTGGTTGTAATTATACATGAATGTTGGTTGTTGGTCTTTATTAAAGATAGATAAGAAAACAAGCATAACCTCATCAATAGACTGGTCATCAGGGTATCCTAATAGATAGGAAAGTAAGGAAATGCAATGTCTAGAGGCTTTAGGAAACATGGCGGATGAATAAGGTGGATTTCTTTTGGGAAATTCTACATCTTCAGGCAAAAAGATTTCGAATATTTGGGCTCTCTGTGGGAAAGTTAACTTATGGTACAAATCCATAAGTGTTGCTAGTGAAAATTGAGTCAAGGAGTCAATTTGAGGAACTAAAAGCATTTCATTTATGGTTTGAGTAGAAATGATTATCCGATTGTCTCCATTCTGAGCCATGACTGCCCTTTTCATAGGATCATACTTAGCTTGACACCAGGAAATAAGGTTAGGGAATTCATGGGTCTTTGGGAAACTATAAAGAGGTAAAATGGATTCCAAAAACCTAATGGGATCTTGCTGGTCAAGATAGTTTTGTTTAAGCCACAAGTGTAGTTCATAAAATCAAACTCACACTTGGCCTCTGCAACTTTTAATAGTGAATCTACAATCAGAATATGGTTAAGGTCAAGCTAGCCCAGTGATTCGGATTTAAACAGGAACGCAACAAAATACAGAGATAACCATATACCCAGAGTTGGAGTGGAAATAATACTTCATTTCACTAATGTAAAATACTGAAACATGCTTACAAACATAAATGGAAATAAACTAGCTAGGGTGATGGTAGCTTATCTCTGAGAAGAGATGTGGTGGCTACATGCCTCTGAACTATGTTACAATGAGGCTCGAAGGCCTATTTGTTGTTGAGAAACAATGGAAAACCCTTAACATCCCAAAACCTTACCCTAGAAGATGAAACACCAAATTGTGGGCCTTGTTTTGGGTAAGTTGGTACATCAACTTCCTGCGGTCGTAACTTTGGCACGGGATCTTCATTTGACTCGTACAATAGCTTGTTAGAAAGATCTATCCGAGCACTACAACTTTGGGAAGAACAACATCGGTCCATGGACCCATGTTGCTCCCAGATTTCCCAAAAAATGTCGTTTAGGGCCTCAAAACGGCTCTGGAAGTTCAGGACCCGAAAAACTGCTAAACATAGTAAATTGTGCTACAATTATGGAAACTGAAAAACTGAAAGAGACATTTTTGGGGTCCAAGTGGGATAGGTGGGTGGCCACCAACATCCACTTATTCCTCCCCCCTTAGGAAGCAATGGTCCCCATTGCTTTGAGTTCCTCCATCTGCTGAGCTTGGTCCCTGGTGAGTTGTTCTGCAATCTCTGATGTGTCTAGTAATGGTGGGAAGCATGGTCAAGGGCGTTCCACATTGAACACTTGGTGCAAGCAAAGGAATGGAGGAATGTTGTGCTCCAAAGAATTTTTCCCTACAACCTTGGTATTGCTGTAAGGACCATGTCGGAGTGGTCTGAGCTTCTGATGGGCTCTTGTAAGGCGTTCTTTCTACAGACGTAACCAAACTTTGTCGCCCACATGAAACTTGTGTGGTACCCATGTGGGTGAGGAGAAGTTGTTCCTATGTTCTGTCATGACCGTATCCATTTGCTGCTGCTGCTGCGTGGAGGAACCCTTTGTGGGGGTCATGGATGTGGCAACAATCTTCCCCTTACTTTGGGAGCGGACCAAACAAAAAATAAATTTCCTAGTCTATGAGATAAGCTTGCTGCCTTTCTTAACAAAGATCAAAGAGGTGGTGGTAGGTGGGGCTACCTCTGGTATCTGGTATAATGAATTATCCAAAGAAATAATAATAGTGCCAAGCCTTGACTCATACACATCATGTCGCCTCCACAAGTATGGTTGGCCTAATAAAACATCACAAACATCTAGAGGTGTAGCATCACACAATACCTCATTTCTGAAGGGCTTGATGCTGTAGGGAAGGCGAGATTGTTGGTAGACTCGAAGATCTCGTCCTTCATGAAGCCATCCGATATTGTATGGCTGTAGGTGTGGTGTAGTTGGTAGGCCCAACCGCTTCATGACCTCTATTGAAATGAGGTTCTTCTGGCTCCCACTATCAACAATTAATTGCAGCGGTGAACCCTTCACCCACATTTGTAAGTGGAGAAGACGCTCCCCCTCCTTTGGGTCTTCGGGCTCATTCTTCTGGATCTTGGCGGTGGCAATAGTGACGTTGGGCTCTACATCAATGATCTTATTTCCTTTGCCATTGCCCTTCTCAGGTTCTGACTCAGGTTCGGAACATGCATCTGATTCTAAAGCCTTCAACTTGGCCATCAACGACTGCTTGGTCTGACATTCACTTGTGTTATGAGTGGGGCTCTTGTGGAACTCACACCACTTTCCTGTGTCCCTCTTTGACTTTGTGGTGTTGTTCTTCTCTTGCGGCTTTGACGGATTGTCTTGGGTCACCCTGCCTTGGCTTTGTCCTTTGGTCTTCGGATTTGTAGATCTAAAGTCTCGCTTCTTCTGTTTGAACTTTTGCTTGATTTTGACAGCGTATCGGTACGTTGTGCCAAGCGAGGAGATGTTCAGGAACTCCATCTTTTCATGGATGTATTGATGTAGGCAACCATGGTATTTGAGTACCAGATGCAACTCAGAACCTTTGATACCCAACTGTGTGCGAAGGGTATGAAAAATGTTTGTGAACTCTGACACATCTTGGTCCCTTCCCTGCCACAACGTGGTCCACTTTATGTATTTGTCCTCATAGCTTTTGACAAGGTAGTATTGATCCTTGATGGCATCCCAGAAGGAATTCCAAGTGGGTGTAGCTAAAAATAGTGAGCCTGTACTTTCATCCTTTTGCTCGCATTAGGTTTCCCACTAGCCCTTGACACGGGGGGCTGCTTTGAGAAAAGCGAAAACAATCTTTTCCCGACTCAAAAATTCATGAACAGAAAAATACCCTTTTAGCAGACTTAACCATTTATCTACGTCATCTGCGTCTATCTGACCCTCGAATATGGGGATTTAAAAATTAAATTGTACCTTAAAAGGTGTGGCATTTCCAGAGTAGCTGCTGGAAGCCGATGCGTTGCCTCTGGGTAGCCGCTGAAGGATCTAGGCAAAGCTATTCATCATCACGTTCCTTTGTCACTCGAGGGCTTCTTCGAGCAAGATTTTGATAGGATATCCTGCCCCCTTGTATTTCTTTTCATTCACCATGGGAGGTTATCAGGATTTGCGAGGCTGGTCTTGCAAAGCTTCGACCAGTTCAAGCCTTAACTCCTTATATCCCGACCTCATTGGGAACATGCAAAGAAAAACAAAGAAAAGGCAAACCACTCTGATACCACTAATCCGAATTTAAACAGGGACACAACAAAATATAGAGATAACCATATACACAGATATGTAGTGGAAATAATACTTCATTTCATTAATGTAAAATACTGAAATATGCTTACAAACAGAAATGGAAATAAACCAGCTAGGGCGATGGTAACTTATCT
>APFE031472230.1:48630-72427 GCA_000404065.3 Pinus taeda
AAACCCTTAACATCCCAAAACCTAACCCTAGAAGATGAAACACCAAATTGTGGGCCCTGTTTTGGGTAAGTTGGTACATCAACTTCTCGGGGTCGTAACTTTGGCACCCGATCTTCGTTTGATGTGCACAATAGCTCGTTAGAAAGATCTATTCGAGCACTACAAATTTGGGAAGAGAAACATTAGTCCATGGACCCATGTTGCTCCAAAATTTCCCAAAGAACGTCATTTAGGGCCTTAAAATGGCTCCGAAAGTTCAGGACCCGAAAAAACTGCTAAAAATAGTAAATTGTGCTACAATTATGGAAATTGAAAAAATGAAAGAGATACTTGTGGGGGTCCAAGTGGGATAGGTGGGTGGTCACCAACATCCACCTGGATCAGTTGGGGTGATAGTACTTTCCTCTGTAGTTTGCTTCTTGGATTTTGCTTTTGGGGCCATGGTGGCAGACAGGAAGAAAAATGGTTTTAAGTGACAAACTAAGGAGTAGACCACAAGTTCCGCGAAACTGTAAACCTACAAACAACTGAAAATGGTTATAAGAAAGTGACAAAGAGGCCGGTTTCACTTTATTTATAACATGCGGTTAGGGGTAACGATTTTGTTAATAACGTAACAACTTTAAATGCAAGGGAGCAGGACTGCAACTGATGGATACAACGGGTATGCCGAACGGGGGGATAAGAATGTAAGGAGGTAACATATGGGAGAAATAAGCAATGGATAGGTGAGGTGTCAGCTAGGGAGTGAAGAGATAACGACTTTGGCAGGCTGAAAGAGCCATTGGCAGAGAAAACCACGAGTGGTTTGCAGGGGGGTAGGGAGTTGTTTTTGGTTTTCTGTGGGTGGGGGGGTTGGGGTGCAGAGTGATGTGGGGGTGACACGTAAGGTCAGGGAGTCTGCCGTGGAAACTGCTTTGCAGACCTCCCCCCATTGCGTTAATGTGAAACAATGGAGCGGGGTGTGAAATCTCTCCCCGTCGTTGATCTGGGCGGGGAGTTGATCAACCATCGGATCATGCACCTTCATTATTCGAAACCGACAAGACTTTTTGTCGTTTATTAATTTGGGTCAAATCAAACTTACACATTATAATATAATTGAAATGCCAAAGTTTATAATCAAAGAAGTAATCCCGATTAAGTGATTAATCATACATTAACACAATTTGACATTTTTCTGATGTGGCTCATTTGGGCTAGCAAACTTTGCATTTATAATAATATGAAATTGAAGCATTTCTTTTCTTTTTGCTTCCCTAACATTTTATTTTTCTTTTGCCTTCTTTATTTAGGGCAGCTAAATCCTATCATTTTATTGATATGGATGCCTATAAAATATCAAATTGTCCTAACATTTAATTTTTCTTTATTTTGCATCCATATCCTAGCTTATCATTTTAAAATGGTTTTTTTGACTAATATAGTAAATTCTCAAAACCAAATTATGTTACAA
Organism: Pinus taeda; assembly: GCA_000404065.3. Taxonomy (NCBI): domain Eukaryota; kingdom Viridiplantae; phylum Streptophyta; class Pinopsida; order Pinales; family Pinaceae; genus Pinus; species Pinus taeda. The sequence goes on from APFE031472230.1 coordinate 50,087, forward strand.
CACATTGCAAAGAGGATTTGGGTGAAACCTCAAGAAGGAGGAAGGGTTCGATTCTTTGGTGATTAGAGCCAGGAAAGAGGAATTTACCCTTCTGCAATACAAAGGCATTTGAGAGAGTATCCTAGCATTATGCACATATCCTTTTTTATTACATCCCAGAATTGATGTAAAAGAGGGCGGAAAATCCATCTGGGCCCATGGCTTGATATGGAAGGAAGGAGAATACAACCTTCTTAATCTCCTCATTGGAAGGGGGTGTAGTGAGATGGGAGTTGATTTCCTCATAGATAAGGGTGGGCACATGTTCTAATGTAAATTCTTCTGAATCTCAATCCCTCTGATTATCATTTTGGAATAGGGCTTGGAAGTGTTAAACAACAAATTCTTTGATTTCTTCAAAATCTGATATGGTTTGGCCCCATGAAGAATTTGCGAGATGGAATTTTTGCTTTCTCTATATCGCGCTTGCTTATGGAAAACTTTGTGTTTCAGTTGCCGACCTGAAGTCATATGCTTCTGGATTTAATTCTAAAATAATATTCCTCCTTAAATATGATAAGGGAGTAGAGATTCTTAAAAGTATTGACTTCTCCCTGCATTACCTTCTAGGAGATAAGAGCTTCCTCAATATATTCTTGGATTGATCTGAGCTGTTTCTATGTCTCCTTTATAAGATACTTCCTTTCTAATTTGTTTTCAGTGAGCCAGGTTTTGATGTCCTTCTTCATCCTTTTGATATTGGTTTCCCATATGCAGATTGGGCTTCCATCCACCCACACCGACCAATATTTCCTAGCCTACTCAGCAAAGCCTGAAGAATCCAACTAGAGGGGGGAGAACTAGAAAGGAATGGGGCTAAGGTTTTGAGAATGGGAGAGAAGGAGATGGATGGGCCTATGGTCAGAGCCGCACCAGAGGAGGATAAAGGATTGAAGGATCATATTTTCCGAGAGGAGATCAAAAATGAGGAAGCAATCAAGATGAGCAACAATATGGCCAGGGCCAAAGAGCTTGTTATTCCAAGTGTAGAGGAAGTGAAAAGGTTTGACATAGAAAAGGCCTAAGGAGAGAATCAAGTCCTCCATTGCTTCTTGGGAGGCATCCCGAACAATTGAGCCCCTCCCCCCTTTTTTCTTTTTTATTGATGGTGGTGTTGAAATCTCCTCCTAGGATACAATTTCTTCCATAATTGGTGTGTTTCAAGTCCATTAGGGACCACCAACATTTTTTCTTTTCTTTGAAGTGGATAGGCATATATATATATATATATATATATACTATATATACTAATAATATTACAATGTACACTATTTGCTTAATGTCCAAGATGTTAAAAGTTGTTACAATCCAGTGAGTGGCTTTTGAGAGCTTACTAGTTGCAAATACCTAGGGTTCCACATTATCCAGAGTCCCCCCAAGGAGCCTCTCAAGCTAACAACTACCATGTTACTTCGATTCCAAATTTTATGTTGCTTGTTGGAGAGGCTAGGTTCTCCCAGCTTTGTCTCCTAGAATAGGACAACTATGGGTTTTTCCTTTTGTATTAGCGATTTTGCTTCCATAGTCCTTTTCTCAAAGCCAAGTCCCTGACAGTTCCAGGAGATAATATTCATTATCTACTTTTGGAGGAGGATGTCCCTTTCCCAAGACCTGCCATATTTCCTTTCTTTCCTCTTTTATTTTGATGTTCCTCTATTTTCCTAGGGATTGTATGTTGGTACCCTAGTTGTTTGTATTTTTCTGTCTGCTCCGGTATGATCACTTTATTGGATTTGTAGCATGATCTTCTAATTTTTCTTTCCTTCTATTTTACAGTTACCTTTTCAGACTTCTCATCCATTGAGCTTGTGATTGTAGCAGGTCTCATCATTTCTTTAGAGGACATGGAGTCTTCTTCTTCCATTTCCCTTGCGAGGAGTCTTTTGAACTACTACAGGAGACTTGCTCCAGGGGATTAGCTCCTTATGAGGTGACGAGGTTGCAAGGGGGCCCACTCCTTGATATTGTGGATGTTTCAAAGGAGGTTTGTGCCGAGGCGTATCCTTAGATAGTATCCTAGCGAGGGCATTATATCGATTTTCATTTTCTTCGACACTACCTCCTTGGGTAGGAGCACCAATAGGCGAGTTGTTAGCGTGACTTGCTCCAAGATTCAGGGGGGATAGAGGCGTTTACGGAGGGGGGATTTTGCTGTCAATTATTTCCTCTTTTCTTCTTGGCTTGCTTCCATTGTTCATTTGGTCCATTCTGGTGAGGCTCTTAAAGAGACTGTGCTTTCAGAAAACTGTTAGAAAAGTGGCCATATTCATGGCATAACTTTCACTTGAAGGGGAGTTCATCATAGTCTACCTCCTAGATATGGGACCAATTATCCATGCAAAGTTGGACCTCAGTCGAGAGCCCTTTTTTCAAGTCCACCTCCACACAAATCCTGACACAAGCAAAGATCACATCCTTTTGCTTTGCACTGTCTATATATTTTCCTAAAGAGTTTCCAATCAATTTGAAGGTTGCATCATTCTAGAAATGTAATGGGAGATAGGGCAACTTCACCCATACTGAGGAAGTTGAGGGGACGTCACAATTTGGGTTGAAGTTAGGGCTCCATCTATCCAAGTAAAGACCTTGAGGCCCCAAGAAGTATGGGCCACTTGGAAAAACTAAGTCTCTATCTGATTTATTTTCGAAATAGAAGGTGTAAAAACCCTTACGATAGAATGAGGTGATCACTTCCCCATTGATGAGAGGCTTCTGTTTCTTCTCGATCCAAGTCCTTACAAAATAGGGGGAGGGACAAAGATGCATAAACTTTCTAATGAGCCCTCGCTAAGCCAACTGAAGAGCTTGAGAATGAGCATGAGGGTTATTTATTTCAATCTTCGGGATTGCATCAACTTTCTTCACAAATTTGGAGGTGCCAAATTTCTGAAAGGTTGGAACCGAAGGCACCAGAGATTTGAAGGCAACAAATTCCATATCAAAGGAGAGGGATTGGGTCAGCCTAGCCATGGCGAGATGACCAACCAAACACATGGAGGGAGCACAATGGAATAGGAGGAGACAGAGAAGACAAAGGGTAAGGAAAATGGAGAGGGGTGGGGGGAGGAAAATTAGTAGGCAAACACCGTGTTGTATATTTTTCTATCTCCTTTCAAAAAATTTCTTCAGAAGATGTAGAAGACTCCTAAAGACAACCCCCGGGTTGAAGGAAAGGGTCAGTACCTAGGACATCCAAGGGGAGTGCTTTTGAAGATTATCTGAGGGCTTTTTGATCCACTCCATATGTCACATAAAATGAAACAAGATAATTCAGAGATTGGTTCAATGGTACTTCACCAAGGTATACTCAAACAGACACACAAATTTAAATACTTGGGTAGATATGGATTTTCTCAAAGAAAAATGTGTAACAACCCCGAAATAACAACACATAATTAATTAGATTAATCAAGCGATTTATAATCAACAAGCAATTTATCAACTAGTTAACATTACATTACAAAAATATGAGTGATGAGAGACAACTTACCTGTGGAACGCTAATTGAACGCTAGTTGAATTCTGCTAATTGCAACAAAGTCTTGGGGATGACTCTCCACCCAATCATAGGCTCAGTTGCATAAAAACTTGCTACAACTAGCCACCCCTGAACCCTCAATCAACATACTACTGCCAAGGAATTCTTTGTCTCACAACACTATTCTCCCAAGAGAATGGATGGTGGAATCATGGAATGTTGGAATGCCTCTCATCTTCCTAACCATCTATTAAATAAAGCAAAAATTGGTAGGGGAACCACATGCACACACTCCATGTGTCAACATGCAACTTTACTGCTTTCTTATTTTATTTCTTTTGTTTTTACTTTTTGATAGCTTCACTCGTTTTTACTATTTTTCTGTTTATTCTTATTTATATTTATTTAGAGAATGTAATTAATTTATTATTATTTATTATTTTATTTGCTATTACTATTTTTTTTTTATTGTTATTGTTTATTATTTATTTATTTTATTATTATATATAATTTTATTATTTATTATTTATTATTAAGGGACATTACATACTCCCCCACTTTAAGGAACTTCGTCTTGAAGTTAAGTTTTTATTATTTATTATTAAGGGACATTACATTTATTTTGTTATTTATTACTTCATGTAACAGTCCTGACACCCTCTGCTGAACTAGTATAACCAGCAAGCATCGAAAGTTTCACAACACTCAGGAAATCCCAAGGAATATCTGTCATTTTTCCCACTTTCGGAATCGGGCATAAGCCTCCTCGGTCTGTATCCTAGTACAAGGTTGGCCCCAAGGCTCACACCTGACTCAGACTTCATCTGTCCCCAAGGCCCCAAGGCAGGCATCCAATACAATGCTCAATGTCTCCAGGCATCTCATAAGGTTGGCCCACTCCCTCCACAACTCACTAAGGCGCACAACTCCAGGCATCAAAGTCCTTACACCCTTAATAGACTTCAGCATCCCAATACAATACTAGGCACCTAGCCTTCAATATCAGGAACTTGGCCTCCTCAAGATGGTCCCATAGCCTCCAAGAGCTATCCATCAAGAGCTATACAAGACAAAGGAACCATTGACATATGTAGTGTTGATTGAGTTTGTCTCCAGCCCATTTGTGGCGTCCGGTCAATCATCACACCTCAACATGCAACCAATGCATTAGCTATACCATCATAGTATCATAGAAAATAATCCACATGCCAAGTCTTGCATGTCATCATGTAACATTCATCATTGTTAATCGCAACATTATGAATAATAACGAACTGCATGCTCATGCATGTCATAAATCTGTACACAACTATCACATGCTTCACCTCATGAAATACCATCATAAGTTATAACATCAACATATTTGCATCAAAGACATATCACGACTTCACATAATAAATGAACCACATGTCAATAAACCTCATATTATAGCATCATAATTCCTATGCCACATTATGCATATCATATCCATCATGAGTATTCAACATTAAATAACTATCATCATGTAGTAAATGAATATGTCAATATACCTTATCATAATGCCTATGCATATCATCATCATCATAAGGATACATCATCAATATTGTAACAACCATATAAATATGAACCACATGTGCATGATCACCCTCATACCATCATATCATGAAACCATCAATATGAGAAACATCTCAATACTTATCAAATATAGAATAATACTCTATAAGCACTCTTATCATGATTCATCAGAAAAATCAATTTCATTTCCTTTACAAACATTCAACTATGAACTAAGAATTCAACATCCATCTAGGATCTATGTTATCTCATTAGTGTTATGTTTTCATCAAGATACCAATTACTTTTTTAATAATCATTTCCACTTCTTTCAACTAGGAAGTTGACCATTTGCACCATAGGTATAATCATCTAAGTACATATCACATGAGCCTCATCATCTTGAGTCTTAATCTCTCGTCATATATTCTTCCTTCCCCAAGGAAATTCTAGTGAAATTCATTGTTAAGATATTACTAGTTATACTATCATTATTTAAATCATCTATCTCAAAATTAAAATCCTTTGGTACCCTTTGGCTTATCGATTCCAAGGCTGCAATTTCATATAAACATTTAGTCATCATGATTAATTTTATATCATGCTATTTCACTTGTTCGAAAGCTTGTTGATCCATGGTGATTTATTCATCACTTAATAATTATCATTTTCATCCTAAAAAGATTGAATTATCTCATCAAGTTCCCATCTCAATACCACTTGATCACATTATCATAGCTTCACCCTTCTTCAAGTTCGACAAGAGATTCTACCACTTAATTTTTTTTTCTCATTAAATACTATATTTAGTTTAGAATTTGAAATTGTTGGAACACTACTACAATTATTGTCCATGAAAAGTTTAAATGTGTGGTGTATTGCGGAAACTTCTTTTACGCTACGGGAATAAAACTTGATAAGTTGCTTTATGTGAAACAATGAGTGTAGATTAGCCAAGTACAACCTCTATTAGTTGACTCTCACTTTGTGAATATGTACACACTACTTCTCACACTCTACTTATAAAATTTCTAACAACATTCCTTCTTATACTTCAATTGTTATTTTTGACCATTTATATTTTTAAACATTTTCCTAGTTTATCACTAGTCATTCCTCAATTACGAGCATTTTCAACTTCCTATCTTGGCACTTTTAAACTATGTAGATCATCACTATGACCTTTACTAATCATGTTGCTTGGTTAAACCATAAATATCCTTAAGAGAAATTTCTTCTTGATAGAAACATCCCTTCACTTCCTCTTACCAAATATTCATAGATACAATTTATTTTTCCCCTAGTCTCAATTATCTAATATACCATATCTACTAGCTTCAACAATGGAAACTTCTTCAATTTTAAAAACATGTTATCAATTTCACTTTAATTTCTCACCTCCAGTCATTGTGGTTTCATTTCCTCATCTCTTAAATTCACAAAATTAATACACTTTGAAAATGTTGTTAATACCCTATAAATAAATTCATTAAGGTGGCTATCAAATTGAATCCACTCCACTTATCATTTCTGGCTTTAAGGCATCAAAAATAGAATTTCCTAATAATACATTCTGATGAGATAACACGTAAGTGGTCTTCTTCACCAGCCACTCGGGATTGATTCATTAACCTCTTGATGGACGCTACTGAGTGAATTAATATCTTTGTATCTTACGTTACATTATTTTAGCATTTCTTCCGAATTCAGTGGATTAATATCTCGAGCTAATTAATAGATTTATATTTACGTATTTTTTTAGCTCTTTTTATTTTAATAATTAAATTTAATATAAATTAAGTAGCTTTTTGCAGTCGTCGATGTCCTTGTTGGCGGCCTCTTTAGTTTCACGTCACAATCGAAGTAAAATATTTATTTTTAGTTTTCTCTTTTTTTCATGCAGCCATATAGTCCACATGATGGACCAACACATAGAATATAGCTTCATAGTCCTTGATAGATCTACCATTCTGTCGTACTGTATGGAAAGCCCTACATGGCATCACCTTTGGCCACATGTAAACTTATGGTGCCATGTCATCTACCACACAATTGTATGGAAAATTGACATAGCAAAACTAAGGAAATATTCATAAACCATATCTTCATACCCAGTCCTCAAAATTCAATAAAATCTATATTGTTGAAACACTCTGGATAAGGAGATGGCAATGGTGGCCTAAAAAATTACTTACAGTTGAGAGAAGAAAGCAAAAACTTTATGATCCAGATCACCTCAAGGTGACCCAAAAATTTGGGTGTGTCACGAATGGCAATAACATGACTATAAGTGTAACAGAGAGAATCAAAGCTTTCTAACCAAGTATGGATCCCATCTACATGCTTTATCTTTTGGGTTCTATGGACAACAAGGAACATGAAGGTCGTTGAAGCCATCCTATTCCAGGAATCCAATTTGGGGAAATTAATTTTGAACTCTATAAATTCAATCATGACAAAAGAATCTCCAATCAATTAGCCTATTGGCTTGCTAATATGACAAACATCACACAGAAGACAACCCAGAAGCAAGGGATGAATTGACAACCCAGATTGCAGAAGATAGTGAAGCCTCTAGATTATATACACTCTATTGTCAAGACCTTGGACATGAATTACTCATGGCAAATGAACAAGTAGGGTTATTAATTTCCTCGCACCACTAATCAATGATGTTCTTATCTGTCATCCACTGGTCTATATTGAGGAGAAGTTTATAAATGAACCCGAAAGAGCAGGCACAACCATGTGACAATACCTTCTGACAAATCAGTAATCTTAATTACTCCAACAAGCATTTGCCTAAATCTTTAGAGGTGTTGTTTGTATTGGTTTCAAATATGTATTGAATATGTGTAACTATATATTTGTTGTTTTGAATAATATGACAGGTTTGTTAATGGGCCATATTACTTACTGGGATAACCAAGATAGTAGTTTTGAGTAGCATTTTAATAAAGCCAACCGTTCTCCTGCTATCTTGGAAGTATAGGGATATCCTTTGACATAATTTTATATTAATAAAAAAATATTTTCTTTCCAGAAAAAACAGGAGTTGTTTGATATTTGAATCTTCAAGTTGTGCATTGGTAAAAATGAAATTTCAATTATCGGAATACATAAGCTACTTGGAACTTTGCATATATTATATAAACAATATATTGTTGCTTATTTTGTATTTACTCTATTATTGTCAAGCTCATTTAAGAAGTTGAATCTATCGTAAGCATTAAGGGGGAAGTGAAATTCATTGTATGTACATCATAGTTGTTGAAACAGAGATGGATAACACAAATTCCCTTCTCTGGGCGCAAGATCACAAGAGCCATCAAATAACACTGCAGTAGAAGATGTGTTTGAAACAACAACATGAGCAAACTAGAGATGACAACACCCTCAATGCAGAGATGGGAGATGGGCATTGCAAAATTCAAATGTAGCCACTTATTGCAATGCAGGGGAATGGCAGTGGGAAATGGAGGTTGTGTTATGCCACATATGGAATGGCCAACTACTAAAGCAAGTCCTCTCAAATATTTCATCTGCCACCTCTCCCACTTCCGAGGAACTATGAAAATGACAAGTATACAGACACCCACATGGAAAATTAGACCCCCCAAAAAAGGCAGGCAAATTCTGACAACCCTCCCGTAGAAAGCAAACTGGACACAATTGTCACAAGAATAACAAACATCATATTTAACATTTTGTTATTAAGTATATGGAAATGAATTAGTAGGTAATAAAAAAATACAAGATGTTAAAAGGGAAATGACATATTAATGACAGGAAATAGCCAAGAACATATTAGTCGGTGTTCAAAATAAGCACCATGGAGTTGCCACAGGAAAAAAAACCAGAGCCTCTTGCTTCTTCAATTGGACGTTTACGCAATATATTTAACTGCAATACACTTCGTTTGCATATATGGAAAAGTAAACTTTGTCCAGAAATATATTACATAAATGAAAATATCATCCTTAAAGTCCCAGATAAATCAACCAATTGTGTTAAAAATCGAGACTATTGGTTGTCAATTAAATTCGACACATTATCATTTCAGACTGGTTGAATATAGATGTGTAAATAAATGCAAATAAGAGAAAAATATGATCAACCAAGATAACATTAGAAAAAAATATTCACACTTTTGCGAAAGCACCATAAAGATATAGAGACTGGAATTATGAAATGTTGTCATGGCTATCCCATAATCACCATCTTCCCCTATATATGGAGGATACACTTACGATATTGCACATACAAGGTTTGGGTCGGCTACCGCTCAACAATAGAATAGAGGAAGCTCTGAAATTAGCGTGTTTACTAAATACCTGGACAACATTCAATTAGGGTAGCAAGAAGACAGAGTCACAAATCTGAAATAGAATTGAGATGTGTTTTCTTTGAATTTGAACTTTTGAAGAAATCACCTAGGGAAAAAAATAATCCTTTGACAAGCATTGATGGCAAGTATAATGTTCAGCAATCAAATTGTGAGGCAATTTCAAAGTGGTGAAAGTGATTCAAGAATCAAAGGCAAAGCTTCCCACTTGCTATCTCAACTCTAAAAGCATCATACAATTGAAAATTTTCGTTCATACATTTTTATCAAATTGTATTTATGCATCCATCCAGACGGGATAGTCACGATGATTTCATTAATTTGAAATAATATCCAAATATTTGTTATGATTTGTCAATGTTAATGCCCATACCAAGACTCATGCTACAATTGGAATATTCTTCAGATTTATTAAAATACTCTAAGAAATTCAAAAACTGTTGTGACACATAGTTATGGAACTATAAACTTTTAGGCACAGAAAATAGGCATTCCAGCTTACAAATTTGAGTCTAACCCTGCATATAAAGTAGGCATTCCAGTATAGCTGGATGAGATTCAAGCCAATCCATTCCTACAATTAAGTCATAAGTCCATAGAGTCTGCTATACAAGTTCATCTTGGTGTCACACCCCCCAATGTTAACACTGCAATCTCTTACCATTGACCCTAATGTTTGCTGAGAGTCTGGTGCCATTTATACCATTCTAAAATTACTTTTCTCATGCACTGTAATCTGGACTTAATTAGCAATAATTTATATCAATTCGACGTTATTTGTAGAATCTGCTTCAAAAAATTGTTTGAGAAAAAGAAATTTAATGGAAGAAAATTGATTTAAAAAATGCATTATAGAAAAGTAATGTTTGCAGGAGAATCGAGAATCTTTGTCTTTAGTTTATTTAGAGAGGGATTTAGTGTAAGCTCTTTGAATATGGACTTGATCAGTGTTATTATAGCAATTAAACATTATTAGCAATATCGGCTTCAGAGCTGTGTGACAAAACTAAATTATGAAAATTAATTTAAAGAAAATCCATGTGTAGAGCTTTTCTCTAATGCTATAATAGAGATTTAGGGTAAGTTCTGAGAATATGGATTTAATCATCAATCATTTATATAGCAGTTGGTCATTATTTGCAGCAACGACATCAAAATCATCTGATGATTTAGGGCAGCAACGTTCAGGGGATTTAAATGTAAGCCATGAGTATAGAGCAGCCGTGGGAACTGAATCTTATGACGAGTTTCGAAGCAAACTCCACAATGTTATCGACCACAGCCATGAAGAAAACGGTGAAACATCGGACAATTCCCAGCCCCGTTATAGCAGATTTGTAGCTGAGCTGCTTTCCCCAGATAAGGAATCTGTAAATGCAATTCTCCAACAGACAATTCTTATTACGAGACCAGCGTTTGGAAAAATGGTTTCTGGTTATTTTAGCAACAGAAAATATGTTTATAGGCTTTGTAGCCGTCTTCTTGATAGCATCAACAGGTCCAGAGATAGTTACAGTAAAAATTAGGAACATTATTGAACTAACACCAATTGCAGGGGATTTTAGCGAAGAACAGTTCCATTTGATTGTGAAAGAGTTTCATTTGTTTATGGAATTTGAGAATCCATTTTACCATCTAGATTCAGAGGCTCTTCAGAATATCCGCGATTTTTTTCAGCATTTGTTTCAGCAGTTTGAGCTCTATAGGGATCAAGTTCATAGAAAGTTAAAATTTATCCATAAGTTTAATAAAGTTTTTTTTTTTTTTTAAATGCCTTCAGAAACAACAGTGTGAATCTATAATTTTACTAAGGAAACGTAGTGCACTGCTGGATGTTGCAACCAAGGGAACCTATATTTTGACTAGACATCTAGACACCATGATCCGGCTCGTTCCACGCCTGTACAACGAGGTTGATAATAATAAAGTCCTAATTGGATTTTTCCAGCAGAGAGAAAATGACAAGTATTTCATTCAAGAAGTTGTAAATCAATTAAGAAAAAAATTATTTATGTTTTGCCAAGACATTGGATGAAATTGAAGACTATGTATATTTGTGTTTGATCGATATCAACAGAATAAGGAAACAACTTGTTCAAGAAATCCGTATGCAATAAAAAGAAGTATGACGTTTTGAAACGATCTCAAGGTAATGTTTTGACTCTCAATCATCTGTTTAAACTTTAAAATTGTTGGAAAATAATATTGCCACCATATTTAGTTTATTGTACAGGACTTGGAGAAAACAATCATGTATCTATTTGATCTTTTTGGGTTTGGGATTTACATGGATGGAGTTCTTTAGCAGCAAACTTGCACAGCCACATTATGTGAGTGATAAGTCACAACGAGAGTTAAAAGCTTCAAGTTATAGCTACACTCGAAAGTTTTCTTTGTTGCAGCCCAATGATAAAACGAAGGAAGTTTGTTTTCTACATTAAAATGTCTATAGGCCCTAAGAGTTGAACTTAGTTCTAATACCACATGTAACAGCCTCGAAATAACAACACATAATTAATTAGATTAATCAAGCGATTTATAATCAACAAGAAATTTATCAACTAGTTAACATTAAATTACAAAAATATGAGTGAAGAGAGACAACTTACCTGTGGAACGCTAGTTGAATTCTGCTAACTGCAGCAAAGTCTTGGGGATGACTCTCCACCCAACCGTAGGCTCAGTTGCACAAAAACTTGTCTTGGGGATGACTCTCCACCCAACCGTAGGCTCAGTTGCACAAAAACTTGCTACAATTGGCCACCCCCGAGCCCTCAATCAATGTACTACTACCAAAGAATCCTTTGTCTCACAACATTATCCTCCCATCTTCCTCACCATCTATTAAATAGAGCAAACATTGGAAAGGGAACCACATGCACACACTCCATGTGTCAACATGCAACTTTATTGCTTTCTTGTTTTATTTCTTTTGTTTTTACTTTTTGATAGCTTCACCGATTTTTACTATTTTTCTGTTTATTCTTATTTATATTTATTTAGAGGATGTAATTAATTTATTATTATTTATTATTATTTTACGATTACTATTTTTTTGTTTATTGTTTTATTTATTTATTTAATATTATATTTATATTATTTATTATTTGTTATTTATTATTAAGGGACATTATAGAATGTCCTGATCCTGGTGGTCGACACACAAAAATATGCAGCTTAATATTGATGTTGTAGTATAAATGAACACGAGGAAGGAAAGGAGAGAAATTAATCCAGATGACTGAACATAACATAGAATCCTAAGCAACAATCTCCAACAGAAATATGGAAGAGTGAGGAGGTGAAAATGAAGAAAACGTGGAGCGTGAATTAAGGTCTCAAGCTCTATGCCTCATGGATACATCTTGTCACCAATTAGCATAAATAAATATGTGCTTACAGAGGTACGACATGCTATAAAATAACAAAAGTAAAATTTTTATAAACGCAGGTACTTTTTACTACTTAGTAGCATACATACAACCATAAGTGAGAGTGAAACCATTAGTTTTGTTACCCAATTTCATGGGAGGAAAGACATACATGAAATGATATATAAAGGGGAAAAGATACTGTGCATTTCTCTGATTGGAATCAACAAAACTGTTTCATTAATCTTTGAAGACAGAGTCCAAATCACCATTCCATCATAGTTAACATCAATATAAGCCCAAGCACCTCCTGAAAAAGAAAATTGAATCAAAGTGGAACCACTTTCTCTGCAAATAGAGCTCAGAACTTCCAAAACAAAATTCAGGGCTCTTGGATGCAGAATTCGGGAACCTTTCTAAAGAGTTTCTTCCCTATTTTTATAAGGAGAGGGGAAGCTTGAAAAATAGTTACAAAATATCTCAACATGTTCTAGCTGTCTTAGCACGCAGAGGTTCTACAACCCAAATCATTACAACGAATTCAATTCATTTCTTTAAAATACATAAAATTACAGACTAACAGAAATGGAAAGAACTGAATGATGGTAAAACAAAATATCTCCATGCCATTTTTGTGATTACCTTTGATTAGGCCATGTCTCTGCCACAATGTTCCTCCTTAGCTATTGTGCGGTACGCCTGTCATTTCTCCCTTAACTGTTTGAATTCCCTTCTCTTGGAGATGGCGGTGATTAACTGTGGTGGCCCAAGTGGTGCTTTGTAATCATGACTGTCAACTCATCCTTCTATATGCATTATGTGTTACACTCTTGGAGCCTTATATGTCCTGTAACATCACCATAATACCACTTCAGAGCTGCAAATCATCGAAAATTCATTCAAAAAGACATTACGAAGACACAAAGTCTCGATGTCTTCATCCCTTATGTGCTTAGCTCCTTATTCCTTCTCAACCATGGGACCATTTCCTGTGACTGGAGACTATAATGTTTAAGGAATGTAGTATCAGGGCCTTCTCTCTTTGTAACCTCATTCAAAATAAATTTTCGAAATCATAAGGTTATGGTGCCTCCCAACTCCTTTTGTTTAACCCCTTTATATTTTTCCTCCATGCGACCAGGGGTGGCGACTAAAGGCTTGGTGATTGGGTGCTTAAGGCTTTAGGATCTTGTTAGGGGCCTATCTTCCTTTATAATTCATGCTTCACCCTCAGTCCTTTTGAATGCTTGCAACCAAGTGCCACCACATATCGAAGCCCCCTTCACCATTGAAACCTTTTCAAATAAGAATTTACCAAGAGTTACAATAATTTTCACTTCCGATGGGGCCTATAACACTTAGGTGCTAAATCTTCCTTCAACTCTGGGTTCTGTGGACCTCTCATGACCAAGCGCCATCATACATCGAAGCCCCTCTTCATCGGAATGTTTTCGAAAAGGAATTTTAAAAAGCTTTGATGCCACCATCCTATGAAATCTCATTTTAGCGCTTAGGCACTCTGACCAACCTTGTGCCCTTGGTCCCTTTAGATTTCCATGACCGAGTGCTTGTAGATTTCAGAGCCCCTCTCATCGGAAGAATTAAAATTTGGAATTAACTTAGAAGTTACGATATTTCACACTTTCGATGAACTCATAGATCTTGGTGCTTTGGCTAGCTCTGTGTCCTTGGTCTTTTTGATTCTTCATGACCAACTTCCAACTGATTTCAAAGCTCCTTCCATTAGAGGTTTTCCAAAAGGAACTAAAATCAAGTTATGATGACCTCTTCCTCCGAAATGCAGACCTCTGAAGTAACATCAAGATGACATCATCATCTCCATGTAGCATCTCTTCAGTTGTGACACGTGTCACCCATATTTGTCCCTTTAGGCCCCTCAAAATGCCAAAAATTCCTGCCACGTGTTCTTGTCCTGCCACGCCATGTTGATATAATCTGCCTTGTGAGCTCATCAGGATCAGTCACCAGCTTCCACGTGCCTTCTTCGGAGGAGGGAGAAAGGTCCATGGGGTCTTTGGATTTTTGAAGGTTTCATTTGCATTTCTCTTTCCTTAGAGAAATCGACGCTTTCCAAAAGAAGCATTAGTTAAGGGGATAAGAAACACTGAAGTTCCGATGGACTCTGCTCTGAGGTCCTCTCATGTTCCATGCCCCTTGGTCCTTTGAAACACTTGTGACCAAGAGCTAGCCTATATCAGAAGCCCCCTTGCATCAGAACTTTTCTAAAGGGGAATTAAAACAAAGTTACGATAATCTCTGCCTCCAATGAGCTCCTAGCTCTCGGGTGGTAAATCTTCCCTTGGCTCTAGGTCCTATGGATCTCTCATGACCAAGTGCTTATCTATATCACAATCCCCCTTTTCATCAAAATTTTATCAAAGTGGAATTAGGGAGCTACAATATGCCTTGCTTTTGATGGGCTCCAACCTCTAAATTCTCAACCCTTTTACCCTATGCCCTTGGTCCTGTGAAGTCCTTGTGACCAACGACCAACCTAAATCAGAGCCCATATTCATTTCGGATCAGAAATTTCGGTACTTACACTTGAATTTCAGTTCTAAAATTTCGGGTCTCCCATTTAATATCGACCCTCGAAATTTCGGTCTCCTTTTATGGATTTGGGACTTAGGCTTTTCCATTTTGATTTTCTTTTGAACCACCAAGACTGCACCTGCCCTCCATTGAATAGTGGATGAAAATAGAACCATTTCACACAAAATGTAAGGTGGTATGAGAGGTGATAACATTGGTTCCAATTGAGAACAATTCCTTGTTGGCAAGGCGTTGAGAACCTGTAGACTAGGAGCCTTCACACCATTGGGCATGGAGTCATTTTATTCAGGTACATAAAAGCAAAAACAGAAACATAAAGAACTGAAAGTATTAATGATATTTTACTGATCTGTATTTATGCAGGAATGCAATAAAAGACATGAATAAACATAAACATAGATATGAAACAGAAATAAAACTTCCTTTCATTAATATCACATAACTGAGATATGATTACAAAGAAAATGGAAATAAACTGGCTAGGGCAATGGTAGCATATCTCTGAAAAATGATGTGGTGACTACATACCTCTGGACTGAATTACAATGAGGCACAAGGACCTTTTTAGTATTGAAAAATAAGAGAAAACCATAAAAAACCAAAACCCTAACCCGAGGAGATGTAACACCAAGAGTTTATGGGCCCCATTGGGTTAGTTGGGTAGGCAACTTCCTGGGGTCATAACTTGGTCATATTATCTCTATTTAATGCGTATGATACCTTGTTGGAAAGATAGCTCCGAGGAATACAAATGCCGATGCGATTTACATAGAAATTATCAAAGCAATTTTGCAAAAAAAAACGTCGTTTAGGGCCTCAAAATGGCCCCGGAAGTTCAGGACCCGAAAAACTACCAAAAATAGACAATTAAGGAAACTGAAAAACTAAAAGAAACAATGGTGAGGGTCCAAGTGAAATAGGCGGGTGGCCACCAATATCCACTTGGATCAGTCCTCCCCCTTAGGAAGCAATGGTCCCCATTGCATTGAGTTCCTCCATGAGATGAGGAAACTTCTATTGAACTTGGTCCCTGGTGAGCCATTTGCCTTGGTAAAGGAGTTGACTTTCTTTGACAACTCGATATAGTTGTATCGTTTGTTGTCGAGTGTTCTTGATCTGTGTGTCCATGATCTGACTAGTTGTGACTTGTTCCATGCAGTCTCGGTTGAGCTCTATTGGTGTGAGTTGTTCTGCAATGTCAGATGTGTCCAACAATGGTGGAAAGTATGGCCGAAGGCGATCTACATTGAATAATAGGTTCAGAAAAAGGAATGGTGGGATGCTGAACTCGAACACATTGTCACCAACGGCCTTGGTGATGGTGTATGGCCCATACTAGGGTGGGCAAATCTTGCGGTGGGGTCCAACAAGGAGCTCCTTCTGCAGATGTAGCTAAAATTTGTCACCCACCTGGAACTTGTGTGACACTTGATGCTGATCATGGAATTGCTTGTGCTTGTTATTTGACTTAACCGAATGATGTTATATCGACCTGTTGGGCAGAGGTTCTCTAGGAGTCATATCGAACGAATGCTTGACCTGACAGTGTAACGGTACCCTTGTGGGTGAGGAGAAGATGACCCTATATTCTTTCATGACCATATCCATCTGGTTCTATTGTGTGGAGGAACCCTTCCCAGGGGCCATAGATGTGGCTATGATCTTCCCCTTACTTTTAGAGTGAACCAGAAAGAAAATAAATTTCTTAGTCTGGGAGATGATCTTACTGCATTTCTTAGGAGAGATCAAAGAGATGGAAGTAGGTGGGCTACCTCTGGTATCCTGTATAATGTATAACCCAAAGAAATAATCATAGAGTGAGGTCTAGACTCATATAAAGCATGTCGCTTCCATAAGTATGGATGTCCTAATAATACATCACAAACATCAAGATGAGAAACATCACACAATACCTCATTTGTGAAGGGCTTGATGCTGTAGGGAAGGCGACCATGTTGGATGACTTAGAGATCTCGTCCTTGGTGAAGCCACCCGATACTATATGGTTGCGGGTGTGGTGTAGTCGATAGACCCAACCACTTCATGACATCTACTGAAATGAGGTTCTTTTGACTCCCACTGTCGAAAATGAATTGCAGCGGTGAACCCTTCACCCACATCTATGAGTGGAAGAGATGCTCCCCCTCCTCTCGATCTTCGGGCTCATTCTTTTGGAACATGGCAGTGGAAATAATGGCGCTAGGCTCTGCATCAATAATATGATTCCCTTTGTATTTCCGGGAAAGCTAGTGTCTATTCAGATCTGCTAGTCCCACTAAGATGGGTAGCTATCTTAGAAACAAACAATTCAAAGTAACTTGTGTTTTCCTTTATGAGAGAGAAGCAGAGAGCACCAACCTCAGTATTTTGCTTGGCTCCTTGCTTGTTTCCTCTCTCCTTTGATAGAGCTTTCACAACTCCTTTCTCACTTGTCCTGCTTCAAAGAACACCTGTAGAGTCAAAGCAGCAAAATACCATCAAAGCATAGAGATCTATAGCCATAAACAATGTAGAATTAGATGTACATTACCCATACAAATGCATACACAAATACAAGATTCAGAAATATACAAGTATATGGAGGAAAACTCAAATAGCTTTATTGATAGAAGTAGTAGAAGAGAGGATTACAACCCAGCTGTCTAATCCAGTGCCATCCTCCTAGCATGAAAGCCCTCTTCACCTCATGAAAAGCTAGATCACCCAGCAATACAATGCTTCACAGAGAAACCAACAACACTTCCTTACAAAATACAAAATTCCAGCCTTTGGATCTCTAGGAAGGGATCCATATATAGATATTTGCATGGGGGTGAGTCAGCTTTTGGGATTTTGATTAGTGTCATTTCACTGATATTTCTTGGTTCCACTTGGAGATTTCATGATCTCTTACTCATCCCTGGGCAAATTCAAAGAGGCAAGTGTCATATGAGCAGTTTCTAGAAGACTCTCTGAGTTTCCACCTAACAAAATCCCTCTACCATTTGTTTGCTCTCACTCATCACACCTTACAGAAGGGCTTTTCAGTATGCATCACATCGTTTTTGTGTAACAGGTGAGATGCATCGCACCCTCAGCATGGAGCAGTCTGTATGGTCCAGTTTTGACCAGTTCTGAGCAGTTTTTCAGGGAGAACATCTAGGAAATGATGTAATCAGTTGACCTTGATCCTTTAGGGTATGAAACAACACTTTTAGGGGTTTGGAAGCCCTTGGTTTATGGACATATGTGATTGGGGTTGCAGTGCCCAAATATGTCTATAACAGTTTCCCCCTAAAGCATGAGGTCGTAAATCTTTTGATGTCGGGTGAAATGCTTTATCATGAGGATCCAAGGTTTTTCGAACTAGAAGGTGACCTGTAATAAGATACAATACAATACATTATCTTCATAATATTTTCATGATCTAGCTGAAGTGGGTATTCCCATGCTTAGCTTTATAAATTCATTTTCATGTACATAGGACATACAACAGTCTGTGTGGAAGACTGATGATTCTGGTTGAGCCATCATCCCTTAGCTTGGATGATTATATGTGCAACTATGGAGTACATTTGATGTCTTTATTTTCCTGAATATATCGTAGCCCGGATGGATGAAACTAGATCCGGGGTCTTCAAACTCGTTCAATATTCACCCGATGTACAAGTCGATCCATGTGAAAAGATGTTCTAATGTCGAACATGGAAAGACATCACCTGATTACCAGCCAATGATGTACGCTATTAATAGGTGCGAGAGGAATCACTAATAATGATAATGACCCTCAAGGTACTACAATACAATTCATGTGGTGTGAATACATGAGTTGATGTCGAACACCACGCAAAATCTTTCGGTTGAAGGCCATTGATGTAAACCTGTCACCGGAAGTGAGAAACTTGCCATTGAGGCATGCAAGCTTCAAAGTACTGAAAGGGTTGTTCCTAAGTCAACTTCTTTGATAATGAGCTGATGTTGATAAGAAGTGACTTGTCATAGGAGGGCCTTAATGAATCCCACATATACGACATGAAATGGAGCAAATGATTTTGTGGAGGTGAAAACGATTTGATGATACAAGGTTCAAGGTGGTGGTCATGCAAAATGGAGCGTGAAGGTATTACAGTGTATGAGGCGTTAGCTGGGTTGGTGAATTCTCTAAGCGACTTCTCTTGAACATATCGATGACACTGAAATGGATTGGTAGCGTTAACCCCAAAAATGGATGGTATGGAGGATCAATGGCGATATGACTGGTGAATGGAATAACCCAACCCGACTTAATCATGGTGATGGAGTGAAAGTGTCATGTTCAAGAGTGACCTACTACCAATGAAGTTCTTCAAGTTTTCTTCCCTTATTCCCTAGTCATTGCTGACCAGTACCTCTTTATTTTTGTCAAGCTTGAGGAGGATAACATATGCTTGTTCTATAATTTTCCCTTTAGGCAAACCTGTCACTATGTTTTAGCGAGTCTAGCGACAATGAAACTTGCTCTTATTCATATGGACAAGTTTGTCGCTATTGTTTTAATGAGCTTAACGATAGACAACTCGACCCTTTTCATATTTAGAGTCTGAAAAGAGATGGAAAGGAAACTCCAGTAGTCATTTTTTGTAGTATAATCCCTTAAGTCCGAAAAAGTATAAAATAATACAAAAGGGATGACTTTTCGATAGTTTTAGCGAGCCGAACAAGACAAGCACTCGATCTTTTCATGTAGGGATCCTTTAGGTCCAAAAAGATTAAAATATAGAGGAGGGATGGCACTTCCAATCACTTGAACGAGCTGGAGAGGTCAATTGCTCGGAAATCTTTTCATATTTTACGAGTCTAAAAAGAGCTTAAAAGAGACTCGTTTTTGAGGAATGAGTGATATTTTCGTGTAGCAGCTGGTTTTAGGTAAGTTTGGAACTTTCCAATCATGACAGTGTAAAGAAGGTGGCTAACAGAATCACTCATTGCAGCTGTTCCTCAAAAGGGTAAACAATCAAGTGGAGGCGTATGATTAGCTAAAAGAGTGGAGGTGATGGTAAGAACATGACCAAGGCTCAAAAGATGATAGCAATGCAATCACAAAGGTTATTTACCGAAAGGTGGATTCATTTTTTAATGAGCTTGAATCTTTAGAAACTATGGTTAGTGCTAGGTTTATTTTTTAACGAGCTTGAACTTTGCGGAAACATTTCTTGTTACAATTGTCTTTAAGGATGTCTCTCATTGGTAGGTTCATTTTTTAGCAAGCTTGCCCCATGCAAAATTTTTCTCATGAGCCTTTTGTATGTAGGATAGGAATGACCAACTACTGTCCTAAGAGTTAAAGAACTACTAAGGTTAGGTAGGATAGTTTCGTACAAAACATTTCCTTTTCTTTGCTAGTGCCGTCGGCACCTGCAAAGGTGAATGGTGGATCAGACCAATCACTTAACTTAAGTAGTTGAAGTTAGTAAAAACTACGGGGTTAGAGTTACGCTGGTCACTTTTCACTTGCATAAAAAAGGTTTGCATGCCGCCAGGTATAAAGAAAAGTAGAGTTTCTAGGTTACCATATGGAAGTTCTTGCATTAAAGAAAGGTTGTTTCGTCCATGTTGCAGACAAAACACTTCCTGGGCTCTGTCCATCGAAATAGACAAACGTGAAAGGCGTGAATCCACTTCCAATCACATAACCCTCGATGAGGGAATCCTATTCCAGACTGATCCCATATCCTAAACGGACGGGTGTGTCAGATTGGTCATATATCCTACGAGGAAACCTATCTTTTATCTGGGGTTTTCCTACTGAAGCAGACCAGGGCGCATGCCCCCTGGGTTTTTTCACATCCACTAAATCACTCACGGTCATGAGGTGGATGGACAGGAGGTTGATGAGACATTCCTTGTGCAAAGAGACCAGTTAGGGATGGCATTTGACTAGCAGTCATGTTTGAACAAGGGAATGAAAGCTAGTCAACAAGTTGTACCATTCTACCTTCATATGTAAAACACATCACCCGGAAGAGTGAGGAAACAATAGCTCCCATGCTGTAAATGTAGTCATGCCCAAGGAGTAGATTGTAATCTAGTGGCCCTTGGAATACCATCATGTTCAGATGAACGATTTTCCTTCTCAAAGCTATAGGCAAATTTGGAAGGATCCCTAACGGTCAACTAGTTCCTTTATTGAAGCCCAACAAATTTCGAATCTCAGGTAGAAGCGATGGCAAACCAAGAACTTTCCAAGCAGTTGAGAAAAGGATACTCATGGAACCCCCTTCATCTATGATAGTGGCAACCATGATCATTCTGTAAGATTGTACTATGATTTGGAATGGCACATTAGATGGTAGGCAGGGTCTCGCTAGTAGATTCCAATCAAAGGAAACGACTAGATTGCTTGGAGGAGGGACCAAATAAATGGCTGGATGAATCTCTTGAAATGGGGAACTTCCCTCATATGGTAAAGGAATGGGTAGATTGTAGGTTTTAACCCCATACATAAATTACCTGCATATGAATTCAAAAACATAGAAAAATAAACAATGCGAGAGCATAACACATAAAACAAATATACACAGATATTTTCCCACTGGATCCCAAACCCGGGACGACCAGCTTGATTTTTCATTATATTCCTTTCAATGTTACAATACATATTTATACATGCTGAAGCATCCAATACCATGAATCGAAAACCATCATGTCCAATACCATGGACCGAAAACCATCACGTCCAAAAAACATGTGCGAAAATCATGCACAAAACCATAGGTGGGTCCGCCCAACCTAACATAGGGTCCAAAACCAAAATTTTTCGGGGCACCCCGGACCCCATAAAGTGGGGTTTTGGGTACCCCTCAAACCCCCTGTTAACTATGTGGAAAGAATATAACACAACCCAACAATCTCCCACTTGTTGTTTTCTTTCCACAGGGGGCCACAGGAGAGCTTAGTCATTTTCTCAGCCCTGAAACGCCCATTGTTTCTCTACACCAAGAGAACTTCTCAGAGCTAACAGATTTTGTCAATGCATCTGTAGT